>QLTV01002954.1:825850-865584 GCA_003457575.1 Thermophis baileyi | reverse complement strand
ATAAAAGACATCCATAAACTACCATTATTAAAACAAATTATAACATTATAATATAACACTTCAATCTTTGTACAAAGGTTTTGATTTTAAAATATATTATAAGTGAAATTAACAAAGATAAAAGGCAATACAGCAGCAACTACATAAATAAGAGTCCCTTGGGAGTTGGGCGGCATACAAATTAAATAAATAAATAAATAAATAAATAAAATCCTTGAGTAGGGCAATTGGCAACCCCATTTGTGTGTGTGTGTGTGTGTGTGTGTGTGTGTGTGTGTTTGGATTATAGTTTCCCTAAGGTGGATGCTACTGTTGGTGACTGATTTTTCTTCTGTTTTCCTTTTTAAAATGTATTCATAACATGGCTGTATGTCACCTAGAGTTTTCAAAATGATTAAGATTGCTTATAAATTGATCAAATGAATAAAATAAAGCAGCAGAACTTTTTCTCAACTTCTAAGGAAAGATGGGCTGCTTTAATGAATAGCAAAGAGAAATGCTGCACTCATATGAGATCTAAAGAGCTTCTTCTGAGTTAATCTCAAACCATGAACAGCCCTGATACATAATTTATCTTTAGAGTCTATCTTCTTGCATTTTATCATTGTAAGCAGTATCTCTTTCACCCTACCTCATGTCAGTTTTATTTGTATATTAAGTGGTATCATCAGAGAAATTTGTAAATGGGCATAGTTGTGTGTTTTAGTTAAATTGTGCTAGGAAAGGTTTACTGAAAACATTCTGAATACTGTTTGACCAAGTATCTTCTACAGCTAACTGTAGAAGATACTTGGTCAAACAGTATTGAAAAAGTTTGATCTGAAATGTGGCATACTTCATCCCTCATAATTTAGTTTTACTTTAAGTTTTAACCCATTCTGTTTACAAACAAAAAGGGTAGTTATTTTAATAAACCAAATAATCAAAATCTGATTTCAATGAAATTTGCCATTTTTAATAACTTCATAATGGTTTACTTTCCTTGCAAATTCACCCCTTCATTATATGTAAAAAAGTTACAGTCCAGTTCAGC
The DNA here is from genome assembly GCA_003457575.1 of Thermophis baileyi. NCBI lineage: Eukaryota > Metazoa > Chordata > Lepidosauria > Squamata > Dipsadidae > Thermophis > Thermophis baileyi. The sequence goes on along the minus strand of QLTV01002954.1, from coordinate 864,551 downwards.
GGTGGGTTGCTCCCAGTTCGGCCCGGTTTGGTAAACCGGTAGCGGCGGTGGCAGGAGGCTCCGCCCACCCACCCGGGACGCTTCTGTGCAGAAGCGTCGCGAGCGCACACTCAAACTGGTAGCAACGGCATTTAGAACCCACTACTGGTCCAGTTGGGAATTGATATTTTTCTCAGTGATTTCACTACTATTATATTGGTGAATTCATAATACATAATATTTTCGTATGTTCATAATATTTTGGCAATGCTAGATAGCTATTCTACTGTTATCTGTTAAATTATTTTTTTTAAAAAAGCTAATTTACTTCTTTGGGAACTGATTGATCAAAAATCTTGGGTCTTGTCATACACAAGCACCAGCGTGCCTACCGTCCCTGTCCTACTGTCCTATTGTCCTCATCTATCTGTATTCACTTTGATTATGTTTATGTTTATACCTATACCTGCTATCTTGTACATGTTTGACAAATAAATAAATAAATAAATAAATAAATAAATAAATAAATAAATAAATAAATAAATAAATAAATAAATAAATAAATAAATAAATAAATAAATAAATAAATAAACATAGAACATATTAAAGATTTATATCTAGATACCAAAAATATTTCCAAATATGTGGAAATTAGTATGTCAAATGTCAAAGATAAGATTTCTGGATATTAATAAGTGGATTAAAATTACATTAAATTGGAGAGGTAAGATTAATATTGCTAAAATAAATATTACCCCTTGATTAATATACATTTTAAGAGATACTCCAATGTTAATTTCAAGTAGGTATTTCATTCAACTCAATAAATTTTTATTAAATTTATATGGCAAAACAGATTACCAAAGATTTAATTGGCTAAGTTAGGAGTACTATTGAAGGAGATTTTAATATATTTTATCATCTGTATTTATGGGATATGAGAATTTGATTGAATATGGGCTTTATTATAAATATATTGTATATCCCTATTATCCCTGTTAAGAACATGGCAATGTCAGGTCAACAAATAACAAAAAAAGTTTTTCACTTTCTGGCTTACATGCAATTGGACATTTTTGGGCTCTGTAGATTACTTTTGATGTTGAGTCTCATGAATATTTAACTTTATGGAAAACCCTACTTTAAAAATAGGTGGAAGACATGCTGGATAGTAGGAAGGCATGCTATATGGACAAAGTCTGAAATAGTTTTTTTTTAAAGCAAGTACTGTACTGTGTGATTATTATTTTAAGGATTTTCAAGAACTGCAGATAGAAATGTCTTTGCCAAATACACAACAGTGGCAATAAAGTCAGCTTAAGCATGTCTTGATTTCTCAATATGGACCCAATGCTTTAGTTGCCTCAAAGAAGCCTGATTTAATCATTTTGATTAAATCTATTTCTTTAATTAAAATTATACCAGAAATTGAAAATTGAAGGTTAAAATGAATGATATTTATGACTTATGGAACCCAGAATTGGAATATCCAATAATGGTATATCAGTGGCTCTAATTTTTTTTTAAGTGTTAGGTTTGCTTCTTACTTTGAAAACTCTCATTCAGAAATATACCAATGGATATACAAACTCTACGCTGTTTTCATTGACCTTATCTCTGAAAGTGATTCGTCTGACAGGTTCTGATTATGGGAGAAACGTGCAAGGACACAGATCAAAAAGTGCCTTCTAAAAATAATAATTGCATTAGATACTGATATTGATGATATTAGATACTGATACTGTATGGGTTGTGGTGGCTCAGTGGCTAAGACACTGAGCTTGTCGATCAGAAGGTCGGCAGTTCAGCAGTTCGAATCCCTAGTGCCGCGTAACGGAGTGAGCTCCCGTTACTTGTCCCAGCTTCTGCCAACCTAGCAGTTCAAAAGCACGTAAAAAATGCAAGTAGAAAAATAGGGACCACCTTTGGTGGGAAGGTAACAGCGCTCTGTGCACCTTCGGCGTTTAGTCATGCTGGCCACATGCCCACGGAGACGTCTTCGGACAGCGCTGGCTCTTTAGCTTAGAAACGGAGATGAGCACCGCCCCTAGAGCTGGAAACGACTAGCACGCATGTGCGGGGGAACCTTTACCTTTTACTGATATTGCAGCTTGAGTAAGAATGGCCACAACCATGGGGTACACAACATGTTTGATAATGGGACAGATCCAGGGTTTGGACAGCAGGATCCAGGCTGCTTTAACTATAGCACTACCAGTCCATCCTATTCCATCTCTGTCCTGCACCACGCTGCCAACTTTGCTAACGAAGTCTCCAAACAGTCTCCTTGTCATCTGGCAGGTAAGAGGCTCTTGCCAGGTGCCTTTTGCGGTCACCCAGTTACCCCAAAAGAGTACTTTAAGACAAGTGAGATGTTTGTATCCCTAGACCCTTCAAAGCACTTTGGTGGGATGAAGCCTTAAAGATTCGCACAGCCCATTTCTTTCTCTTTGCATAAATACCAAAATGCATTGTTAGTGAGCCATTACCGTCTAATTATTGTAAATCTTCTGAAGTCACTGTGACCCATAAAAGATGTAAAAAGGCTCTGCATTAACACATGGATTTCAGTTAATGGTTAGTCCTGAAGGGTAGGTCACTGTGTTCTCTCAGGAATGTACCGTATGTGCTTTCTCCATTTAAAGGTCCTTTGAAATTCTCCTGAAACTCACACTTTTCATCTTGTTGTGCTTCCTGTGATGCAATGTGGCTGCCTCCTACAGCACAGAAAGTTGGCTTTGGCAGATGTGTGTTGTTGCATCTGTTATCAACTAGAGCCTTGTAAAGCTAGCTTTATTGTTCCCTGCACTTTCCCACATGTGTGCCCGTTCATGGGGTAAAACACAGCATTACTATTTGCTTAAGGCTTTTAGTAGATTTTCTTTGGCAAATCACCTCGATAGTGACTTATTTTGGTGACTTATATTCCAGTCACCAAAAGGTACATAAAATACACATGACAAATTCAGCCAGACTGAAGAATATTCTTACTTCTCTCAAGAATATTCTTAATTCTCTCCCCTGAAATCAATGGAATTGAAATCCGCTTAGTTTTGACTTGGGAACTCTTGAATAGTTGGTGTATTCCAATCAAAGGCAAACATGACCCAGTTGTTTTGTCATTCAGCTAATCAGTTAGCTGGGTAGCAGAAAACAAGTCACTTCTGCCTAATAGCAAATGGCAGAGGAGAAGCCCTAATCTTATCCTGGACCACTGGAAGGGGGGGGGAAGTAACTCTCAATAACCCTACTCAGTGATGCTACTTTCTCATTGTCATTAGTAGTATGGAAGCAGAGTCTTAAGACGCAACCCCCAGAGAAAGATAAGCTTCATTGTTTTCCTCTCTTTTGCAATATTCTCACTGCAGCCGCAGACATCCCCAGGAGGGCAAAGGGGTTGGACCAAGGTTGAAATGTGTATTGTGATATGGGGATGCACCATAGCAATACATGTTTAGTTTTTTTTTAATCATTGCAATTTACAATATATGGATATCTTTGACTCAAGTTGATTCATTCCCTGCTGTATTGGCAGCAAAGCATAATCATCCAAAGAGCCATGGTGGTGCAGTGGTTAGAATGCAGTATTGCAGGCTAACTCACTGCTCACTGTCAGGAGTTCGATTCTGACCAGCTCAAAGTTGACTCAGCCTTCCATCCTTCTGAGATTGGTAAAATGAGGACCCAGATTGATGGGGCAATATGCTGACTCTGTAAACCACTTAGAGAGGGCTATAAAGCACTATGAAGTGGTATAAAAATCTAAGTGCTATTGCTATTGCTGTTGCTATTGCTACCCACTTCATGGTAATGCAGCAATCAGTAACCTTCAGTGGTAATTCTTACTCACCTTTATGCTTGGAATTAATTTTCCTCCTTTGTCTGGGTATGCTTTGAAATCTATAAGAATTAGAAAATCATCTCAGTGCCTTCTTGGGTGCTGGCCAATTATTGGAGGTAGTTAGGCTGCAAGAACACTCACACTCCAATGACATATCTAAAGCAGGATAAAGTAGGGGCAATTATGCCACTATGTAAAGGGAACAAGTACCTCATATCATATTTAGTTAGAAAGTTTCATTTCATTTTTAACAGCTGGAAAATTCTAAATTGGGAGAAGGCAACCACTACATCTGTCAATATTTCTGTGGTGCTCAGCATGACACTTTCTTTTTCTCTCTCTTTTAAAGAAAAGGTTCATTAATTAAGATATACATTAGACAGGAACTTGGTGTGCTTACATAGCAAAGTATGAGCAGGCAGCATTACTTTTATTTACAAGAATGTGTTTGGTCCCATAAAAACTACAGAATGTGAAAATACTAAGACAATGAATGTAGCTTCTTAGAAAATAAAATGTGTGACGGTTACATTCCAGTCCTTTATTTACAAATGTGTCTACCTTTCCATGGAAAAAAGAAGTCAAAGGTAAAATAGGGTGGTAGAAAAATCTTCTTAATGTAGAAAGATAATGGAAGAGAACCCTTCCAGTTTGCCTTTGGTGTTTATTGACTTTGCCAAAGTAGTCACAGCACACCCATGCTTACAAAATCCCACATCTGCCCAGATCCAAAAAAGGTTTCCTTGCTCTGAAAGAGAAAAATTGGTTTAGCATACATCATGAATGCTGTCTGCTTAGAATCTGTAACTTTTGATCAAAATCATATCTCCAGTAACAGTTATGATAGGCAGATAAGGTCTTGGGCATTTTTTTGGTTAAGCCTTAGCCTTAATTGAATTTGGTGCCCAGAATCTGCACTTCCTTTTTTTGAATCAATGGAAAAGATTTTGGCAAACATTTTTTATTCTTTGAAGAGGAGACTAGAACTTAAGTCTACAAAGAAAATGTAGATTTTAATGAAAATATTTTAGTACAATTGTCTAGAAAAATAAGTTAAGATGTAGAAACGAAATTTGCAAAATCTATCAGTGTGAAGGGATGTATGCACTTTAAAGTCTTGGAATATTTTCAAGTGGTGTATGAGACAGGTGTTGAGAGAAAACAATCACCAGTAGGTATGAAAAATATTGCATTATCTAACACTCACTGTTACTTTAAACACTTGTGCATTTTTGTGTATATAGAGCCGAGGTGGCACAGTGGTTAGAGTGCAGTACTGCAGGCTACTTCAGCTGACTGCTAGCTGCAGTTCAGCGGTTCAAATCTCACCGGCTCAAGGTTGACTCAGCCTTCCATCCTTCTGAGGTGGGTAAAATGAGGACCCAGATTGTTGGGGGCAATATGCTGACTCTGTGAACCGCTTAGAGAGGGCTGTAAAGCACTATGAAGCGGTATATAAGTCTAAAGTGCTATTTTTATTTTTATTTTAAAAAACAACTCCTTCCTTACAGAGAGATGAGGCTGTTAGAATCTCTGAGTTAAATAGAAGATTTCAGTTTATACCTCTATTTCACAAAAAACATTCACACAACATTGGCTGTTCAATCTGCTGAGAAGTTATATAACAACTGTACAAATCTGTGCTCTGAAAAAAAAGTCCCATATTCCTATAATTGTTAAAGTATTTATGATATTAATAGTGAAAAATGCCTGGTTTGTTTATTTATGATTTATAAAAATTCACAATATCTTCATAAATAGAAAAAGGAAGAATTTGAGACTAAACAAATTTAAAAGCCAGGAATTACAAAACTGGGGTCAGTTTTGTTTGTGATAGTGCATTAGGCATGTCTCTTTATTCTGAGAAGCTCTTCAACAACTTCTTTAGCAAATTTAGCAACTTTATGCTAAGAAACTAATTGGTAAGAATTTTATCTGGTTGGTTTTGTTATCAACTTACATTTTTTTCCAAGCTTCATTAATTTAAAAAAAAAAATTTGTGGGAAAAATAAAACTGAGGAATTTAAGGAGGTTTTTTCCAAGATGGTTGCTTGGATCATGAAGTCTTGATCTTGTTCTGTGTTATTGTAAAATCATAGAATTGTAGAATTGGAAGGACCACAAGAATCATCTGATTCAAACCTTTACAATGTACAGGAAATCAATTTAACTAAGTAATTAGTTATCTATGAGGAAGGTTATCTCTTTCCAAAAACCTGCAGAGATGAAGAACATCCTCCATATAGGCAGACTATTTCATTGTTGTACAGATCTTACCATCAGGAAGGTTTTTTTTTTAAATATTTAAACAAACTCTAGGTAGTTATGAACTGCCGGTATAATTGCTGCTATAACATGCAATGTGATACAGCTTTCTGTTCCTATGCCTTATTCTACCCCATACATACATATCACTTCACACAATTAAACACAGTTGGTGGGAAGACAACTTTCATGCAATCTTAAATGAAACAAGCAAAACAGAAGTTAAACTTGAAAGGATCAACTTAAAAAAAAAAAGCAGGATAACTTCATGGGTAGATGATAACCAGTATGTAGGCTGACAATTGGACAGGCAACAGATCAAAGCCAATTAATGACCTCAGAGGTATTATTGAAGAATGACAAAGGACAGCCCATGTTTGCATTTCTACTTTGATCTTTCTATATTCATTAAACAGACCCAATGACTGGCTTTCAGGAAATATACAGAACCTTTCCTACCCTTTCTGAGCTGTGCTGGCATCAGTTTTACAGGATTAGGCTCATTTGCCCTTCCAGTCCCTTTGGGATTGTTCAAACAATTCTTTTCTGACACACATGCAAAAATCCCAAAAGAGCAATCTTGGAATGATTTGTTTCCACCATAGTCATTTTGCTTTTTTAAGCAAAAAAGTATGTGCATGTGATATCTTGTTAAGGGGGAGGGAGGGAGGGAGGGGGGGGCGAAGGGGGGGGGGGAGGGAGGAAGGAAGGAAGGAAGGAAGGAAGGAAGGAAGGAAGGAAGGAAGGAAGGAAGGAAGGAAAGAAGGAAGGAAAGAAGGAAGGATTGTCGATCTATTTACTATAGAAGGAAAAGGATGGGTTATTGGTAAATTTGATGTCTTACTAGTGTGGCATATTTTGCAGTTTGCAGAAATCACTTACATTAACTGATATTACCCATAAATATCCAATATCTGCAGGAGATGATCACATCAAATAATATTTGATAGGATCTGGCTTACTTGGTCTTTCTAGTTTATTAATGCATTTATTAATTTTTTGAATGCCTTTTCTTGATTACATTAAGTGCTTGCATTGAAATAAAGAAATAGTACCCCCCACTCATTAAATGGAAAGGATTTTAAGAACAAAAACCACAGGGCCATTATCACCTTAGAAACAAATCAACAGTGCCAGTCAGGGGTGGGTTCTAACTTACCTCGCTGCCGGTTCGCTTCCTCCTGTGCCTCGTGGCCACGCCTCATGGCCATGCCTCGTGGCCACGTGCGTGCCTCGTGGGTGCGCGTGTGCTTCGTGCGCATGTGCAGTGCAAAAAAAAAAATTAAATGCAAAAAAAGCACCGAAAACAAGATGGTGACACATTCTCAGTGCCGGAAACTTGGCTTCTGTGCATGCACAGAAGAAAAAAAAAATTCAAAAGAAATTCAAAATTTTTTTTAAAAAAATTAAAAAAAATTTAAAAAAAGATGGCAGCGCTCAAGGACCGGCACCGACCGAACCAGATCATCGTGATGTCACCAGCAGGTCACTACCGGTTCAGGCGAACTGGTCTGAACCGGGAGGAACCCACCTCTGGTGCCAGTAAAGCCACTACAAAAGAAGTTCAGAGACAGGATCAAGGGAGCTTCTTCAGAGGCAGAAAACCATCAACAGAGATAGAATCCTCTCTATCTGCTCAGTATTGTGCATTTCAATTGGTTGATAATGGATTGCTGGACTCTTAGGGAGAAAAAGTTCACATGAAAGTCTAGACAAGGATTTGAAAGTGGCCAACTTCAGGAACTTTAGTTTCAGATTCCTTGAAGATGTGTTCTATTGTCTAGCATCTCCTTCCCTGGTAAGCAATAAGATGAATGAACTCTAACTCCAAACCCCAAACTAGACCCATTTCAGTTTGTCTTGTTACTCCCCCCACTTTCCTACAATAGTCAATAACAATGCTAAATATTGTTGACTTTGCTACTTTGGGTTACCTTTCAAGGGAGAAAAAAGAAGAGGGAGTTGATCTAGGCCTAAGAGTAGTTTTGGTAGCTGCCTGATAAAACCTTGTTCAACCCCCTTATCATCAAATTCTGTAGTGATCACTTATGATATACATCACTGCTTCCCCCTCACTGATCATCTTTATCATCATAACATTGGTGATGCCATTGTTGGGGCAGCAGCTCATCAACTTTAACGTTTTAACTCTAATTTCAAACACCTGGTTAGGAGGACCACCAGGAACTCACAAGACTTCAGGATAGACTGGGACTTTATAAAACAAGAACGAAATTGCAAATAATTATTTTACTGCTGCCACAAAAACTGCATGGCTGTTCTCATGTCAGTAATCATCAGGATTACTGCATGATTTGAAGTCCCAATTCACCATCGCAAACACGGCTGACCCACAGTTTTGTAATTCCCCATTTTAAAATTTGTTTAGTCTCAAATTCTTCCTTTTTTCTGTTTATGAAGATACTGTGAATTTTTATAAATCATAAATGATTCCAGTGACATTAACAATTTCAACAGCAGCAGAGGAAGAAACAAAAATTTCTCATAGAAAAATGGAGGTCTGGGCCTTCCGCAACTACCTTTTAGCTGACTGTGATATTACCTTGCTTCTTTTTATTCACAGTGGCTATGATAAGAATTGGACATTTAGAAACTGATGTGCCTCTTGTGCCATGTGTTGTGTTGGGTCCTTCTGATTAGACAGTGATAATTTCAGGGCTCAAGTTATCTTTAAAGAACTTTAGATAATTTTTTAAAGCAAACTTTAGTTGCATAAAGAAATGGACAGTTGATTCTTATACCAATCTGTTTTTTTTAACGGACAACTGCACAGACTGATAAGAGTTTGAATGTGTATTTAACATTTTCTGCATTCCAAGCTAAACAATCAGAATTCTAAGGATGAAAACAAAAAAGGAATGTAGATTTCCTTTGATCGCAGATGATCAGATTATTCATCTAAACAAAACTAATTGCTCAGCTATTAAGAATGTCGGGAGTTTCTGCAGAACTGACATTTATGAGTTAGTGCTTAGATAAGCTGTCGCTAAGCCTTGTAGTGTAAAGTAGTATTGTTGACTCTAATTTAAATTAAGGATGAAAACATTGTTCAGTTAGTAGCATCAAAGCTTGTCTTATTGATGTTAATCTGAATCAAATAAAGACTTGAAGGCATCATCAAATATTGGTAGCTACATACTGTACAGCATTTCTGTACTGGCTCTATCATGGAACAAAAAAGAAACCTCACTTACTTCAGAATTTTCCCATCTTGGCTTACAGATGGAAGAAAACAGTGATCACCTATTCCCAAAGTACCAGAACTTTTTTTTAACAATGGTGTGATTGAATATGGAAAGAAATACAGGGTATGGAAAGAAAAAAAAAGTATAGAAAGAAAAAAGTGTAGAGAACAGCAACTAATATGATTAAAGGCCTAGAGACTAAAACATATGAAGAACGGTTGCAGGATTTGGGTATGGCTAGCCTGGAGAAGAGAAGGACTAGGGGTGACATGATAGCAGTGTTCCAGTATTTGAAGGGTTGCCACATAGAAGAGGGGGTCAACTTATTTGCAAAGCATCAGAGGGGCAGGGCAAGAAACAATGGATGGAAACTAATCAAGGAGAGAAGCAACCTGGAACGAAGGAGAAACTTCCTAACAGTGAAGACAATTAACCAGTTTGCTTTCAGAAGTTGTGGGTGCTTCATTGTGGGTGGAGGTTTTTAAGAAGAGACTGGACAGCCACTTGTCTGAAATGGTATAGGGTCTCCTGCTTGAGCAAGGAATTGGACCAGAAGACCTCCAGCTCTATTCTGAATTTGAAATTGAAATCTGAATATCACATAACACATAAACAATTACTATGCATTTCTCAATCCTTATAAACTGATAGTCCAGAAAAAATATGCAGAAGAATGATTAGGTCACTCTTGGCATTCAAATATGGAGATAGCAAACTGACAGGGAATGACCTATGTCATTCCCACCAGAGGATTTGGGACAAGAAAGAGACAGAATTGTCAAATCATTTAGATCAGAGAGATGCAACACTTCCTTATATACAAAGGAAAACAAACCACACCACTGCTTTTTCTCCTTTCAAAGCTCAGTTTTACTTCCTAAATAATTGGAAAAAGGTGCATGTTTGGTCTGCTTTTCTCATTCTAATTTAAAATAAAGTGCTATATTACATATTGATCAGACTGGATTTTGCTTGTTCTGAAAATATATATGAATACTAGTTCATTACCTTTGGCAATAAACTGGGGAGAGTTCATGCTATACCAGGCTGACAAGAAGAATATACAGCCCTGCCAAGGATGAATTATAAAACACTGTCTCACTTACATAGTGATTATCTGTGATGAGTGATACAAAGAATAGATAAAAGTAAAGAAGCTGATGAACTGAATCCACTTTCATAACTGTAAACGATGCCATATGCTTGCAGTCACTTTAAAAGTGATCAAACGTAATCAGAGATGGTGCTGACAGATGTAGAAAAAGTGTTAACTTCATCTTTTATCCTTTTGAGTGTGCACCCATGCATTTGTGTGCTTAGATCAAAAAACTCCTTAAATAATTAAGTGCTTGTACTTCATTTAGTCTAGCAAATAAGCAAGAATATAGAGGGGGGGGGAAAATATTCATTAGACAATACTGTGTGCTCTCATACCATAAAATGTTACTGATTCATAGGATTCTAATGATTAGTACTTGAATGGGGTATCCCATGGAGAGAGCAGATATGTAGACTAGAATGAGAAATAACACCTCTGTCTTCCCAATATCCTGGAAGAAAAAAAAAGAAATGATAAACCATGTCCATACTATCACCAAGAAAACAACAGTGTGTGCCCTAGAAATTGAACTTGACCTGAGAAAATCTTTATTTTTTTTATGGAGTTGTGAAACAAACAGAAAATGTGCCATTCAATTGACTCTTAGTGACTTCATCTAGATAGTTCTTTTCCATGACAATCTGTCCCCTTCAGGTCTTCCAAAGGAGAACCTATCACTGCATAAATGAGTCAATTATCTAGTTGTGAGTTGTTTCCTTCTTCTCTTTCCTTCCACCTTTCCCAGAACTATAGACTTTTCAAGGCAGCTGAGTTTCTGTATAATGTGTTCAAAATATGATAATTTGAGTCTGGTTATTTGTGTCTCAAGCAAGAACTCTAAATAGATTTGTTTGATGACCCATTTATTGGGGTGGTTTTTTTGGCAATCTATAATATTCTCAGGAATATAATATTTTCAATGCCGGAGTTAAAAAATGTCCATATTCTTACTATCCTTCTTTTTCAAAGTCCAACTTCCACTTCCATGGAGTGTTATAGAGAAAACCATTGCCTGCATGATTCTGATATTTGTAGGTTAGAAGTACCTCCTAGCACCTGAATATCTTTTCCAAAGCCTTCATAGCTACTCTACCACATTTTATTTCAAGCATTTCATTTGTAAATATCTTATATTTATAGTATTTGTTATTACTATGTAATTGTAGGAAAAGATAATCTCGCTCCCTTTGGAATGAAGGTACTTGAATGTCATAATATTTTGAACAACAATTCACATATAGAGCATGTTAAATTGATTACAAGACTTTGCTGGTATAATTTTCTTTGAAATGTTAAGGTCTAGACCCGTGATGGCGAACCTATGGCATGCGTGCCAGAGGTGGCACGTAGAGCCCTCTCTGTGGGCGCGTGCGCCATCACCAGCTGCTCTTCTGGGTTCCGGTGCTCTGGTGCGCACGCGCTCCAGTTTTGGCACTAGGTGCCGAAAAGGTTAGCCGTCACTGGTCGAGACATTTTAAGGGGGCAAAATTTAAGTGAAATTCTCACGCACCATCACTGCATTTTCAACTGAAACCAGTCCATTTATGCACATTTCCTTAGTTTCTTCTTCCCTATGTCAGTGCATGTATGATCTTATTTATTTCAAAGGAATCAGTAAAATACTATAATCATCAAGATGTGTTTCTAAACTATAGCTCCATGCAGTTTTCTAGGCAATATTGTCTCCGTCCTTGGATCGAGAAAGAGACTAGCCTTAAACAAAACTAGAATTCACTGTCTCCTGGTTTCTAGCTGGTTATCTTTAGTTAGTATGCCAAATAGGCTCTCAGTTATTCCAGACAAAACATCCAAAATATTTGGACCTAGGAAAGCTACAAGACTGCCTGCTTCCAAATCACCTTCATGCCAACATCTAAGGTTATCCTCTACAACCCAAGACGTATGAAGTTTTTCTTTTGTTGAGTTGGGATTTTTTTCAATGGGATGAATCCCCCCCTTTCCTTTTAATTATCATGTACCAGGCCACGACAAATGCTTTTCACTCATATTAATTTTTAAATTCTGGTTCTAATGCTTGACTGACAATTATTTAATTATTTAAGTCCATTGACACCATTAAAAATTCATAGCATACTACAAAAGTCTACTGCTGCATGTGTATCAGTCTGAGTATCTATAACTCTCACCTCAACAGTGCCAAAAAGGACAAAAATGATGTAATGATCTAGGATTGCATAACTGTATATGAGCAAAATTTGGCCACACCAGTTTTAAAGAAAGAGAATGCATGGATTTCCCCAAAGCATAAAGAAAAAGTCATTTTTAACAGTTACTGTATTTTAACGGTATTAGAGAAATGACACCACCAAAGCTAAAATTCTCTGAGTTATGTGTGTTTAACTATTTGAGGAGATAGTTATCTATTTCAGCATTTAGATAAATATTCAGATTTAGCCTCAATGAAAATTTTAGCATAGGGTTCCAAAACCTGTTTCTGACAGAAAAATCACTATCTTCTGTACAGAAAGTCAGAATTTGACCCTGAAGTGGGAAGAAGAACATGCATTTTTATAATTTCTACCAACATTGTTCAATAATTTCAAATGTCTTGGACTACAGATCTTATTGCCAGGATACAAGGTGTGAAAATTATTATATGGTGAAAGGTGAGTTTATAACGTGAATACTAAATTCCTTCTTTTTGTTATTTATAACTTGTTATAGAAATATTTTTCTATATTAGCCTTCTTTTGTTCCATTACTTTCTATTTCTTTAGATTTTTTAAAATTAATCTTTAATACAATACTGTTCTATTATTCTATATGACAGTCATTTCTTATTAACAAAAGTTGTAATTAATTTTTATTGGTATGGAAAAATTATAGGAAAATTTAGTTTTCTCTTAATTCATTTCACTGTTTTGCATCATTGAGAAATGATGCAATGAGGGCCTTCATGCACGTGTTAACAAATGCAATCCTATGGTGCATAATTTTGTTATCAGATGAGTAATATTGCAATATAGCCATTTAAATTGGGTGGTATTTCGGATTAAAGCTCAATTATCATTAGATTAATTAAGACGTAGGTTTAATTCCAACTTTAGCATTCACAGAAGAATAGTTTAATTTTTCACCCTCATTTTTATTTTGCAGTGCACATATTCATATGTAAGCCTAAAATATCTTCAGAATATTCAGTGTCCAACCAGCTACTTTAATATTTGATTGAATTTGGGTAGTTTCATAGATTTGGTAGAAACAGGTTCAAGGAGAAAGGACATGGTTGAAAGTTCACAGAAAGCTTTGATTTGGAAAGGCTGCAAGTTCTGGCAGAAATACAGTAAGCAGACACGCAAGCAAAGCCGAGAGTTTCTACCAGTGTTCCTCAACTTTGGCAACTTTAGAAGTCTGTTGGTTGTGTTTTGCTGTTTCAAAAACAAACTATAAATTGACTAACTCTAACAGTTTATTAAAATGGAGGTTTTGTGACAATGTCACAAGCAAGTATGGCTGTGGTGGTGAAATTTCATGTAGCAAAAATGTATAAAGAACAACAGCGTTTCTCAACCATAGCAACTTTAAGACACCTGGACTTTAACTCCCAAAAATGTTGTCTGGCATTTCTGGGAGTTAAAGTCCAGGTGTCGTAAAGTTGCTATGGCTGAGAAACACCATTGCTCCTTATACATGAAAATTTTCATCCTACATGAAAATTCACAGCCATATTGCTTGCGATATTGTCACAAAACCTCCATTTTAATAAACTGTTAATAGAGTCAGTTAACTTAAAATTTGTTTTTGAAAGAGAAAAACCTAGCCAGCAGACTAGTATGAAATGGTTACCATCTGCCTTGGCTGTGTGAGCAACAGTGGTGGACATGCTTGGCAAAGCGTCAGAGGCAATGTTCTTCCTTCTCATAAAGTATTGAAGTGGGGTTGATCTAGATCAGGGGTGTCAAACTCGATCACGTCACGTGACATCATGTGACGTATTGTGACGTTTTTTGCCTTTATGGAGCCGGGGTGAGTGTGGCCTTCAGATGATGCATCCGGACCATGGGCCGCCAGTTTGACACCCCTGAGCTAGATAAAGAGCTGTGGTGGCACAGTGATTAGAATGCATTACTGCAGGACTAACTCACTGCTCACTCCAGGAGTTTGATTCTGACTGACTGAAGGTTGACTCAGCCTTCCAGCATTCCGAGGTTGGTAAAATGAAGATCCAGATTGTTGGCTCTGTAAACCACTCTGTAAACCGCTTAGAGAGGGCTGTAAAGCACTATGAAGTGGTATATAAGTCTAAGTGCTATCGCTATTGCTATCTACCTGAGTTGGTAGTTTTGCTTCAAGCAAAAGTCAAACACTGAAGGGCCGCAGAAACATACAAATTGGGTCTGGATGTGTGATGATTGACTTTATGATTGCACTGCTTTACGATGGAAATGCCAGTCCCAAATGTGGTTATAAGTCAAGAACTACCTGTATGGTTTCATTTAGTTCAAACGCTGCCCATTCAACCAGCTCTCTCATTTGGTCTTTCCATGGATTCTCATATTCCAAAGCAAACAGTGAGTTCTGCTCTACTGTCAGCCTAAACCCTGAATAATTCTCATTCTATATTTTTCCCCCAAGAAATGTGGCACTGCAAGCTGGTAATTGCAAATTTGGCAATGCAAATGTGGCATACTCTGAACCTATTGCTCACCTTGCTATAGAAGGGTTATACAACTTTCACCACTGTGCATAGCTACAGGTATAAGTGTTAGGCATATGCATATCTCTAATCATGCAAATGTATGATGGCAGTTATTGTCTAAGCTCCAGAGGTGAAATAAGATTCAGGCTGCTCATTATCTCTGTGTGGAATACAGGTCTTATCTTGAACCGTTGCCTTGGGCAGCAAAATATCTTGTCATAGCTGCCAATCTTTTCACTTTTATCTGTTGGACCCTTTGGGCCTGCTCCACCCCCATCATCTCCTGCCAAGCACACTGTGCTACCCATAAGTTGCTTGTGCCCGTCAATACTCCAACAAACCGATTGGCAAACTTCAATGACCCATACGGGAAGAAAAATACAAACATATGTATCATTTCTTCTCATCCCTTCTGCCAGCTGCTGGTGCTGTTTGCAACTGATACTGCTGCTGCTGCTGCTGCTGCACTTCTTCACATTCCCTCTTTTAAGTCTCTCCCAATAAATCTGGCTTTTGCCTATAAATGCTCCTCAAAGTAACACAAATCAGAGAAATGTTGCCGCACAGTGACTGCCAGTGCTTCCTGTGTAGAGCTTTTATGAGATATGTTGTCTATTAAGAAATCCCTTATCTTTGGTCTTCTGCTGCTATAGCAAACAGTTTTTATCGCTTTGCAACTGCGATTACTGCTCAGATGTTCTTCAAGCATTCATAACACTTGTGCTTACACTTATATAGCTAGTAATAAAAACATGTTTCTACACCCAGAGAGTACTTTGACGTGTATTTTAGTAATGAATGTTTGGCATTAGATCGTTTGGACATTTTAAAGAAAAGGAGCACACAAGCACACGCACACACAAAAAGAAAGTCAGAAACATCCAACTTCTGCAGTTTTTATACAAGCAATTTGACCGATTGAATCCTATTGCCTTTCTCTCTTTTTCCTTTATGTTGTGGGAACCAGGACACCGCTACCAGGGATTTGAAAAATTAACAATAATTGCTTGCAAACTATATTGGAAAATAAATACAATATTCTTCACATTTTTTTAAAAATTACAGGATAGCACTGATATTTAAAAGCTACTTGGGTCTAGGTTAAGCCATTCCATTGCTGTTTAGTTCAAAGGAATCTCCCTCCTTGGGACATCTGGACATGATGGATAATTGTAGAGAAAATCTTCAGAAGTGCAGTTATATGAATAGTGTCCTCCACATAAGCAAGAATCCTGATTTATTGCTGACGTTCAGTCATCGGCAAATTAATGTGCATACAATTGTGCATGCAAAGGCTTTGCTTAGAGACTTCTTCACTGTCTCTGTGGGTGACTTGGGAAGGGTTTAGCTCTGCATTTCTAGTTCAAAGGTACAGAAAAACAAAAGACAGTGTCTCCTCAGAGGACCAAGACATGGAAATGAAAGCTAGCATTCAGGTCTAAGGAACCATGAGGCAGATCCAAGTCCAACCTTCTCTCCCCCCAAGCCAATATCATCTGGAAAAGATAAGGTGCAGAAAACATTTGTAGATTGATTTAAAACTCGGTATGTGCATTTAAGACCCCATATGTGAGAATCTGCTCCTTTTTCAAAGAGTGATGCAAACATAAATGAGAACAGAACTACCCCAGAAAAGTTTCTATGAATCTTTGCTTTCCTAACTATGATTTATTTTGGCGCACAAAAGCCTACCTTTGACCTTGCCCTCCCCCCTTTCAAAAACCGCCAGCTCCGGTTGTTGCTGAATAGACAGGGAGCAGGCTTTAAAACTCACAGTTGTTATCACTAGAGAGTCATTATAGCTGAGAAAGAGACGTGCTGAGAAAAGAGGCCCAATCTGCACAAAGGTTATATAAACCGGCTGCCTGCTGTTTATAAAGGTCCTGTCCTCCCTCTATCTCCTTGATTGGAATCACTTGTAGCAGGAGAGCATTGCTACAATCAAAGGCACATCCCTGTGTGATGCATTTTTAATTATTCACACCTGCTAAGGTTGTAAGCTGCCACCCTGCGCTGCTGCCGTTTGAAGAGGGAGAAACAAATAAACATTTATGACTCAGGGTGCTATTTCTGAATGCTTACAATTTTCCTTTCCAAGAAGGAGTTGACATTCATTATCCAAGCTGATTTGAGGTGTATGTCACCACCTTGTATCCCATATGCAAGTTTGCATTATTCAGTTGTTTATTCAGGAGCTATATCTTTTCCACCCTACTTTGAGATGACTGCAGGGGTATGTGGGTCTGAAGCCAAAGAAACATCTGGTCGCTGTAGATCTTGAGTCTGTTCTGAAGGAAGGCAGTGCGTTGGCTATTCAATAGATCTAGCCCAGAAACCTGATGGTTTCACCAAAACAACGAAGGTAAGCATAGATAATGTTAAGCAAATGGCCCTCTCTTGTAAAGTCCCTGCAGAGAAAACATGGTTTCAAAACCAGGAGGTTTAAGACATAGCGAATACAGTACAAACTATGAGTCAATTACAGAAGGTGACAGTGAGCTCAAGGCAGATAGATGTACACTGATGTGGAGAAAAGTGGGTGGAAAAATATTAAAAATATGGCAAAAAGGGTAAAAAAGCATTGAGAGAAGTGGGAAGTAGGAAACATATGGGATGAAGGGGAGGCAAGTCCTTTGATTGATTGATTATTTGCCATCAAGCTGTTTCCAACTCCTAGTGACCACATAGATAGATTTCCTCCTTAGGGAGAGATTTTCCTCCTTAGGGACAGATAAATCCCAAAGAGGTGACAGCAGAGATCTCAAACCATAGTAGGGCTTTAGTAGTGGCAGGATTGCAGGAGCCAAGAGGGTCAAAATGAACAATGGAGTGCATCACCCAGAATTCTCTTAAGTACAGACCTGCTCTTCAAATCGTTCTAAGCTCAGTGATCCTACTTAATTACAAGGTAGGGAAACAAACCTAGAGATATTTATCAGGCTGAATCATACCTTACCTATTTTGGTGTCTTTAAATTATTATTATTATCATTGGTCACATAATCAGCCAAATGTTTAAACTGGATTTGGTATTTTTATCCATTTTTATCTATTGATCCTTCCCAAGGACCAGAGATAGGCAGATATTGTTGTTTGATGATATTAGTAGTACCATTGCAGGATGTAAGCTGTTTCAAGTAAAGTTGCTTTTTGCAATTGACTGATGGTGATTTTGTCAATGCCAGTGGTGTTCAAGTGGTACTCCAGATGTTTGGGGATTGAAACCAAGGTGCCTATGATCATTGGTAGTATCTTTGCTTTCTTTGCCACAGTCATTCTACTTCTATTTGCAGGTCTTTGTGTTCTTTATTTTCTCTTCTTCTGTCTCTATGTTCTGCCATGCCCAGTATGCAGACATTTTTGTCGTTCTTATTGACAATTGTTAAGTCTGTGGTTTTATGTAGCAAGTGATTGACTATTTTAATTAATTCTAATTCTAATGAGTGCTACTTTTGTACCCTTACAGAAGGTTATCAGTACTGTTTGCAACAAATCATGATGATCATACCAAAATAACAGCATGTATGTAACGATGTTATCACATATTTGCACCGTAACATTTGTTGTAAGTATGTGTATTATTTGTGTGATGGTGCAATCATGCATATATCATCATCTGCCTCCCCCTCTGCAGATAACTTTGAATGATATAAATATAATTAGATTGTTAAAAATAAACTTTCCATAGTCAAGCTGAACATCTGGTAACTTTATGGATATATACCAATTTTTCTGCAGCAATATGGAAACAATTTGGCATTGTTTTCTTTTGTGACAATGAAAAAAGTTGAAAGTTGAAATTCACTCTAGTCTAAATCCCTGGAATTCCTTTGTGATCTCCCACCCAAATACAGACTAAATCTGATTCAGTTTTACTTCCACTCCCAGACAGGGAAACTAAAGTGCTGAATACTTTTAATGAAACAACAAAATCAGTCCAGTTTTCTCCATATATTTGATGTTCTCTGGGATAGTTTCCAGTTCTCAGCTAGTATGACTGAAGGTTAGTGGGATGGAGAAGATTATAAGACACCTTGTATTATTTAGCCAGAGACCTCTGATGTTTTAATCGAGCCATCCTTTCAGAGCATCAGAAATATTTGCTGAAATCTAGCACCACCTCTCTGAATCATGCTACATTTAAACTTTGATCTGTTCTGAAGTTTCTGGTATGATAATAAATAATTATCCTATAATGTGAAGCTGTCTGTGGCTCTGAGTATCTATTCTGTGATGCTCACGACTTTTCCCAAAGGTGCTTTTCCAAAAGGCAACCAAGAAAATCCAGTTGCCTTTTGGAAAATCACCTTTGGGACAACCATGACCTAGATGATCGACAATCTCCATAGATGCCCAGGACTCTTGTTGCTAGCTACTGCTGAAAAGCAGAAGCAGGTGTCTCCAATATGAGCAAGGAAACAAACTGTAAACAGCAAAATTATGCATATCTACTTGCTCTAATATATAACCTAGCCTTACGCATTTTCATTCTAATGCTTCTCTCCCACCTCAATAAACATTTGCCTACTTTGCGCTAAAAAGATGGCTTTATTTGTGCACTAGAGATTCCTGTTCAGACAGAACATTGGTTTATTCCTGAATAGCACCTTATTCTGCCAGATCTGTACAGCCTTGTTTCTTTTTATCTTCTTTATACAATACTGTAGAGACATTTCAACTTAAACCCTTAAAAAGCTGCAGTGTTCGTATCACGATCCCATTGTCTGTCCTTTGTTTTCCACTCACAACTATCATAAGACAGTATGTTTTACGGTTAATTTCTGTTTTTCCCCTACTTGAATTGTTTTACAATTTTTAAATTGTAAATTTCTTCTATGTATTCTTTTTCAGAATCACCTTTAAATCTGTCCTTCTTGCTGCTCCACTCTTTCATTCTGCCCCTCTAAGGACAAGTTCATCACATTTCTAGCTCTCCTTTTTTTCTTTCCCTTTTTGTCCTTTCCAATCTATTTGGTCTTGGATTTATCTGGAGAAAAAAGGGACAAGCTATAACCTATTTGACAGAGTATTTGACCTTTGATGATCTCAGTATATTTCCCACTGGGTAATTTCCACAGCACAAAACTCCTGCCATTTAGGTCTCCTGTTGGGAAAAACAAGAGAACTGGAGATTGCAAATGCCATGAATCCAAAAAAGAGGATTTTCAGTGTGGTTTAAAGGCTACATCACTAAGATATTTGCAGATAAAAAAGTTTGATGATGGTACCTTACTACTAAGTAGCTCCTGAAGTATAATTTGACCAGGGCTGTTTATTCTATTACATTTTCATTGTCACTTTCCTGGAGTTTCCAGGAAAGCATCATTATATCTTCCAGGTAGTTTGTTTTTAATTGTCAATGGCTTTAACCAGCCAGGATCCGTGACAAACACACAAACACCTGTAAAAGTTACAGTCCAAAAGATCTGGAGTATACTGTATGTACCACTTCAAAGTGCTTTATAGCCCTCTCTAAGTAGTTTACAGAATCAGCATATTGCCCCCAACAATCTGGGTCAGTACATTAAAAGGATGTGTTTTATGGATATAATCCTCTCTCTCCCTGTTTATTGCATTTCACATTGTTGGCACAACCATTCTTAAGAATTAAGTTGAATTTAGATTTGGGTGTTGTTAAAAGACCCAAATCTTGCATATGGTCTTCACATTCTAAACTGTGTGCCCAGAATCTACATTGGCTGGCAGAGCCTACCTTTGCATCCAGCTGCTATCTTTTCTTCATGAACTGAATCTTTTCTCAAGAATCTGTAGAGATTCTCAGTCATCCAGGTCATGGTTGTCCCAAAAGTGGCTTTTCAGGAGGCAACTGGACTTTCATGTTTTTTCTTTGAAGATGTTTCGCTTCTCATCCAAGAAGCAAAACATCTTCCAAGAAAAACCAAGAAAGTTCAGTTGCCTCCTGAAAAAGCACCTTTGGGTTTTCTCAAGAATATTTTTACTCTTAAAAACTATTTTTTTAAAAAAGGTAAAGCAAAGCAATAAGCAAAACTTAACTATTCTTAATGAGATATGTTTCAAAGTTTCTTTTCAATGTTGCTCAACAAATTTTCCAATGAAGAGTCAGTGAAATGGATCAATCACTGTGGGACAACCAAGGGGAGTAAGAGATATCTCTTCCCTTAATTGGAGAGCTGCTCGGGTCTTTTTGTTCCCTTTTGGGCTGGGTTCTAGCCTCTTTTGCATAGTCTATAGATGTTGTTAATGTCTATGTGTCTATTGATGGCTGATTTGTCAGAGTGCCAGGCTTCTAGAAATTCCCTGGTGCTTTTGCACTTGGCTTGGTCTAGGATGGTCACATTTTCCTAATTGAAACTATGGTTAAATCTGTCTATATGTTGTGAAATTAAAGAATTTTCATCATGTCTTCAGACTGCTAGTTGGTGTTCATGGATGCATTCCACCAGTCTTCTGAGGTGTATACTCTATGCAAAATCACCCAGCCCAAAAAGGAACAAAAAGACCCAAGCAGCTCTCCACCAGCAATCAGCACCCAGATCAGCATAGATTAACTCCAAGGTTAACATCAGACCAGCAATCAAGTAAACAATACCCCAATCAAGAAACTGCCAAAGAAGCCAACAGCAAATAGCCTAACCAAAGAATCTCTATACCACGCTCACCAATACTGACAGGCAAGCCACTAGAATGTAAACTGACAGCAACCAGCACTTCTTATTAGCACTGATAATGTTACCTAGTTTGGGCAATGAAATGTCTACAAGAAAACAAGCAAGCTCAGACAGCACCAAGGACCCTTCATGTCAATTCTGAGCTACAAATATTCTCCTTTATTAGTACTCTCAAAGAACTGCCTGCAGGAGGGCCTGAATCCTTCCGGCCCTTCTGCTCTCAAATGGCAGCAGATTTGAAGAGCCTAACTCCTTTGCCATTTGGCTCCTCCAGGAAAGGAGCCTTACCACGTTGCCTAGTGACAGGTTCGCAGGCTGCCATTGCAGCAGTGCACCATTGCATTTTTTTCCTAATGAAGTGTTACAATGCAATCACATACATTTGGGGCGGAGGGAACCTTTCTGTAATGAATCTGCTTTGCACTGTTTTATTGTTTGCCTGTTTTCCAAGTTGGTGTGTATTTCTCTTTCTCTGTATATGTATAGTATAAATATATTTACATACACACAGCCATCTTCATTATCGGTTTTTTTCTGTTGACACACACAGTCAAGATTTACTTTTAAAAAATGCAGCCAATGCAATTTATGTTTCTATCCACTGCTGCCTCTTTTCTAATTTTATTTATTCATCAAATAAAAATAAAAATTCCAATGAACAAAATGAAAAAAAAACCTAAAATGTGACAGGGATGATAGGCACGTTAGTACACTTATGCACTAACTTTTGCACCATTTCACTTCTTTCATTGATATGGAAAACTATCTGCACCAATGTAGGAAAGCCACATACTCCTTGCCAACATATGTTCATATGGGAATGGGTAGGATTCTTCATACAAACATTTTTTTATTCTCCTGTTTTAAAACAAAACTTTGTTCTCCATATAAAACTGTATGATTTGGGGAAAGGTGAAGAGAGAAATATATTAATTTGCTTTTGGCTGCAAGAGTACAGCCTTATTCTTGACTCAACTCTTTATAACCAATGTGAAGGACATAGGCTTCTCTAGCCTCAGCAAATGCAGAATACAGAATAACAAAGTTGGAAAGGACCTTAGAGGTCTTCTAGTTCAATCCTGATCAAGCAGGACACTTATAACATTCTGAACAAATGACTGTCCAATCTCTTCTTAAAAACCTCCAGTGCATGTTAAGTACAGTATGTCTAGCTCAGTGGCCCCCAACATTTTGGGCATCAGGGACTGGTTCTGCTGACAGAGGTTTTTCCATGGACAGGAGGGGGAGTGGTTTTGTGTGCTTCCTGCATCCCATGGATTGCTTGGGTGGCCCAGTTTCTGGCATGCCGTGGATGTTGCTGTTGCACAGACTGGGGGTTGGGAACCCCTCATCTAGCTCTTGATCTATTAAGGTAAATGTTTCATTTCTTAACAGTACCCCTTTAAAAATTTTGCATTTTCCATCATTGGAGCATCAGTAACATTTCTGAATATAAGCAAATTGTGTAATGGTTGAGAATTTAAGCATTTGCATTCTAGCAATGCAGAAGCAAAATGCTAAAGACTCTTTTTACAATTGTGTGTGTGTGTGCGTGTGTGTGTGTGTTTTAACAAACAAAATACTAATGACTATTCTTACAATAGTGTGTGCGTGTGTATGTGTTTTTAGCCCATATGTAGGCCAGAAGCACATTATATTCCTCTATCCACATTTCCATTTGTCAAACTGCATATAGATACTTTGAAAAAGGTTATTGAGGTCACAGGAAAAACTAAAGCACTTTGATGTTTCTGAACACAACTTTCCTTAGAACATCAGCAATAATACCTCAATTTAAAGCAGAACTGTCAAATATCTTATTAGTATTTACTACAAGTGGATTTGGTGGAACGCTCAAAGAATAGAAAATTTCAGGGAGATTATATAGCTGTGGTCATTGCTAAAAGCTAAAATTTAATAACTTATACAAAAAGGTAAATGAAAAAAAGTAGGCCAGGCTCATGGGGGAAAAGCAAACCAACAACAAAGCAGAATTGCTTGACACATTTAGGGCAAAGAGATTCTTGATGGATAGTAGTCTTAGCTTCTTCTTTTTTTCTCTCCTCCTGTTCCAGTAATCTCCTCTACCAATGGTAAGTAATCAGACAAGAATCTCAGAGTCTGTTTGTGAATTTAAACTGTTCCTATCACCTAGGCAGCAGGGATGCTGTACATAACATTCTGACTGTGTTGGAAAGCCAGTTCTATTGTACAGCCCCCCCCCTACATTCTATAACCACATCGAGGGATGTTCATGCTTTAAAAGTACTTCTGGGAATGTATGCAGAAAATGAATGAAGATGCACATCTCTGTAAATGTCAAGAGTTCAGGGAGACAATGAGATAGATGAATTCTGCAAAACTGCTAGACTTGAATTTTGTACTGCTGATATGCCTTTAGTCATTTTTGAATTGCTTTTTCACAATTGTGTGAGTGTGTGTGGTTTCTTTTAAAAAAAAATGCAAGCAAAGGAATATAACCGTGGAAGTACCACAGTAAACAGTCGGAGATTCAGTTGAAATGAATGTCATGTGGTGTGTGATAATAGGTGTTCATTTATTCTTGTCATTATATCAGATGCTTAATTTCTAAACTGAGAAATGGTGAAAATACCGCACTTCTATTTGCGGGAAAATGTTGTGTTTATATTGGATATTTAAATTATTTTAAAATATCCCTGTGCTATCTGTGTTGGGATCGTTCCTTGCGGCTGATTTAGAATGCTATTCACCAGTCTTTAAGCTGGCAGGAAACTATATTGGCATAAAATTAGCTAGCAATTTCTGTCATGCTGCAGGCATGATGCAGGCAAATGGAGCTGTCCTTGTTTATGATATATAAGGCACACTGGTGGGGATTAGTAGATTTCCCTAGCTTTGTTTCTTTCCCTGGTACAAAAGTTCAACAGCTGGTGGAAGAAACATTCACCAATTATTCTCTTTAACACGGATTGAGGCTAGGGAGAAGGTAAGGTTTGATAGATGGCTAGACTGGCAACTTTAGCCATCTGTCAAACTTCACTATTTATGTGATTTCAAAGGGAGCCTATCAGTTGATGGTTTGCCTCCTTGTGGACATGGATTTAGTACTATTTTACAAAGAATCTATATTCAAAAGGACCCAAACTTAAATTTAGTGCTATTCCAGAAGAACACTAAACCTGTGTCTAAAAGCTTTGGTTCACAGCTGATAATCTTTCTCTTTTTGGATGCTGACTTAATGCTATTTGGATGTAGACTTGATGCGATAAGGGCCATGGTGGCGCAGTGGTTAGAATGCATTTTTTCAGGCTAACTCACTGCTCACTGACAGGAGTTCAATTCTGACTTTCTCAAGGTTGACTCAGCCTTCTATCCTTCCAAGGTCAGTAAAATGAGTTTCCAGATTGTTGGGGGCAATATGCTGACTCTGTAAACCACTTAGAGAGGGCTGTAAAGCACTATGAAGTGGTATATAAGTCCAGTAATGGGTTTCACTTACCTTTGCTACTGGTTTGGAGATGTGCACGTGCATCTCACAAGCTTCTGCGCATGCACAGATTGTCCGTGATGACGTCTGGGTGGGTGGGCAGAGCCTCCTGCCGCCGCCACTACCGGTTTGCCCAAAACGGGGCGAACCAGTAGCAACCTACCACTGTATAAGTCTAAGTGCTATTGCTATTCCAAAAGTATGCTAAATCGGTGTTCAAAAGTGGTCCAAATAGCAATTGTCAGATATGGAGAAGGTGGTGCCATGAAATAACATGCCATTAGCTTGACTGTTGTCCAAACTGCTGTCATAGCAAAAATTGGGCCAGGATTAAGAGCAAAATATTATGTTTAAAGCAAAATAACTAAGAATGATCTAATGCTGCCTTGACTGGGGCTGAAGACTCACAGGATCATAGGTTCACAGGGTTGGAAAGGCCTTGTAGATCTTCTAATGCAACTTCCTTTTCAAGTCAGTAATCCTCATCCCATCCAAATGACAATGCAACCTTTTCTTCAAAACCTCCACTGATGGATGACCCACAACTCCAGGAGGCAGGTTATTCCACTGTTTAATAACTCTCACTGTCAGGAAATTTTATCCTTATTTCAAGGATTATCTGTTTGAGATTTAGAGCTTTTCTAGAGGTTCCAGATGAAAATTGTAGAGAGCAGATTATTAGGATTTGGCCAATTTTTTGTTGTTGTTCTTGGAGGAGGATGATATGGATGCAGATTTTTGTTAAGACTTATAGAATCAATTCTAGATTTTCCAGAATGAGGAATTTTTTTAGGGATATTTTAGTGCATTTTGTTAGAAAGAAGACAAGGGATCAAATTGTGCTGCAGCATTTCAACGCAAGATTGAAAATGGATAATGCAGTGCAGATATAATGACTCTGAAAGAGATCAGAATTTTAAATAAGAAAAAATAATACACCTTGTTGGTTGAAAAACTAAAACAGGAAAATATATTTTGATGGGATAAAGTGGAAGATTTTTATTTAGACTGAATTTTATTTCTAAGCTGAGAGATGCTTTTAGAAGGGTTTTTTTGGGGGGGGGGTAGAAAATAGAATTGGAAGCGATGGAAAAGGAGTTTTCACAGGAAATTACACAAAACCTGCAACAGATGCAGCATAAATCTTTGGGTGAAGAATTTATTTCAGTAGATAACATAAACAGAAATGGAGTCATTTTACTGTATATTTTATTTATTTATTTTATTTTGTCAGGTACGTATTTGATAATATATATAAGTATAATATTATTTGAATACATAAAATGGGTACAAATAAAAGGGAACATTTGGACAGGAACAGTAGGCACGCTGGTGCGCTTATGCACACCCCTTACTGACCTCTTAGGAATGGGGTGAGGTCAACAGTAGACAGTCTAAGAGTAAAGTTTTAGGGATTTGGGGATGAAAAGTAGTGATATCCAGGCATTGACCACTCTGTTGCTCAAGTTGTATTTTCTGCAATCGAGTTTGGAGCAGTTCACTTTAAGTTTGTATCTGTTGTGTGCTCGTGTATTGTTGTGGTTGAAGCTGAAGTAGTCATTGACAGGTAGGACAAGTTGTAGCAGATAATTTTATGAACTAATGTATAGTATTAATATATAATACTATATATTAATGCTCAGCTAAATCAAGAACTTGTATTAACTGATGAACATAGCAGATTTGTTTGGGCAGAAGTCAATCTAGTAGGGTTAAAGTTAAAGTCTATGGTGCTGGCAGTTTATGCCCCATATAATATTAAAGTGACTTTTTACAAATAACTTACGGAGAAACTAGTAGACTTCTCTTATGCAAGTTGGTATTTCATGGGGCTGGAGTGGTCTCACCCAATTTGATAGGACTTCTGAGAAAGATAATAAAGTATTACTCAATGTAAACTACTAAAAGACCCATTTAGGGGTCATTAATATTTGAACGCGGATGCGGTGGCTCAGTGGCTAAGACGCTGAGCTTGTCGATTGAAAAGTCAGCAGTTCAGCGGTTCGAATCCCTAGTGCCACGTAACAGGGTGAGCTCCCGTCACTTGTCCCAGCTTCTGCCAACCTAGCAGTTCAAAAGCACATAAAAAATGCAAGTAGAAAATTAGGGACTACCTTTGGTGGGAAGGTAACAGCGTTCTGTGCGCCTTTGGCGTTTAGTCATGCTGGCCACATGACCATAGAGACGTCTTCAGACAGCGCTGGCTCTTCGGCTTTGAAACAGAGATGAGCACTGCCCCCTAGAGTCGGGAACGACTAGCACATATGTGTGAGGGGAACCTTTACCTTTACCTTAATATTTGAAGACCGAATAATGATAGTTCAAGAGAGTATTTTTTATTTAGTTTTTTTTATTGTTTTAGTTTGTTTGAAATGTATTTATTGTTTTAATTGCGTATTTTTTGAACTGTAAGCTGCCCAGAGTCATTAATTGAAATAGATGGCTATAGAAATTGAATGAATGGATAAATAAATAAAATACCCAATTTTCAGAAAGATACAGATCCTTTTCAAGGATAGATATGATTTGGACTTCAAGAGATGTGGCTAATAAAATTTCCAAAGTAGAGATTTTAACCAAGGATGACTCAGGCCATAGTCTCATGACTCTGGTTTATAAAAGAAAATTTAAGATATTAAATGAAGCATAATTGCAGAATAAATTGTTGAGCATTGCAAAAACATTTTTTTAAATAATTTAAATGAAGGTACTGATTTGAGAATGGTCTGGGATGCAAGTAAAATTAGAGGCTGTCTGATACAATATAATTCTAAAATTAAGAGATTGTAAATTGTTTACAGTGATTTTAGTTGAAAGATTGAAAATAATTTCGCAAGAAATTCATCAATAGAACCAATATGGGTTTTTGCCTAAAAGACAGCTAAAGAATAGTGTTAGAACAATGCTGGACATTTTGGAATATTTGGGACACAATGAAAACAAGCCTCATTGAATTTTTCTAAATGCAAAGAAGGCTTTTGCCAATTTGAACTGGACTTTCCTATTTAAAGTTTTGAAACATATGAAATTTGGAGAGAATTTCAGAAAATGGGTGCAATTGAGTTATACTTCATGGATGATGCAAATAATTGTTAATGGAGATTTAACCAAACCATGTGAGATACAAAGAGGAATAAGTCAAGGTTGTCAACTATCTCCTTTCACGTTTATTTTAGTTCTTGAAATATTGAATAGACACATAAGACAAGATAACAGGATTTTGGGCACAAAGATTTAGAAAGAGTCATATAAGTTGAGAGTTTTTGTGGATGTCTCAGTTTTGATGTTGGCAGACTTCTAAAAGGCATTGAACTTTTAATGAGGAAATTAAAAGGATTTGGGGCAGTAGCAGAATTCAAGATGATTAAACAGAAGACAAAAGTGTTAATAAAAAGCATGAAGACACAAGATCAAATAGAATTGACGAATAAGACAGATTTTAAGATTGAGAAGAGGGTAAATACTCAGATATTACTATTACAAATATGAATTGTATACTATTTCAAAATAATTATGATAAGACATGGAATGATATTTTAAAAGATATGTCAAGATGGAGACAAAACACATTTGTCATTGTTGGGGAGAATTTCTGTGACTGAGAATTTGCATACAATGTTGTATCATGTATAGAGGTGGGTTCCTCCCAGTTCAGACCGGTTCGCCTGAACCAGTAGCGACCCGCTGGTGATGTCACGATGACATCACAGATCCGGTTCAGTCGGTGCCGGTGCCACCATCTTTTTAAAAATGTTTTAAAATGTTTTTAATTTTTTTTTGAATTTTTTCCGTTTTTTTTTTCTTCTGCGCATGTGCAGAAGCCGAGTTTCCGGCACTGCGCATGCATCACCATCTTGTTTTTGGCTTTTTTTGGGGGGGGGGTTAATTTTTTTTATTTTTTTGCGTGGGAGGAAGCGAACTGGCAGTGAGGTAAGTTAGAACCCACCCCTGATCATGTATCATGGGTATTTATCATTAGAGAAATTGTCTAGATTTCAGATCTTTGCTAGAAATGTGAACACGAAGGAACATTTTAGCATGTATGGTGGACATGTAAAGAATCCAAAAACTTTTGGGTAGAAATAAAAACACTGATTCAGAAGATTTTAAATTCTAATGTGTAATTATGTGTATAACTAATATCAGAGACTTTTCTTTGGGGACTAATGGATGCAGAGTTAGAGGGGAAAAAACCCACAGAACTTTGCAACTGCAACAAGATTACTATATGCTCAGAAGTGAAACAGTTTGACACTACCCACAATAGACACATGGATGAAGATGATGGAGCTTGCAGAAGTAGCTAAATTGGCTTCTTTGATTAGAAGAAGAAGAAGAATATTTACGTTTATGACTAACTGGAAACTCTTTATAGACTTTTGCATGAAACAGAAAAAAATGACCTTATGATTTGTAGTTTTGATGATTAGAAAACAAAATTGGATAATAGAAAAAAGTGAGCTTTTAGTAATCATAGAGTAAGAGATAATTTTGTAATCATTACCGTAATATATTTGCTGCAAAGGAAAATAGGCAAATTCTTGTTTTATTTCTTATTACTTTGGTACTTTTTTGTTTGTTTTTCTTTATTACTGCATTAGTTTGTGTTAGTTTTTTTTATGTTCTCTAAAAAACTTGAAATTCCTCTTATTTCA
The DNA here is from genome assembly GCA_003457575.1 of Thermophis baileyi. NCBI lineage: Eukaryota > Metazoa > Chordata > Lepidosauria > Squamata > Dipsadidae > Thermophis > Thermophis baileyi. The sequence goes on along the minus strand of QLTV01002954.1, from coordinate 834,728 downwards.
AACTTGGGTCTCCTTCCATAAAGCTTTTACTCATTGTCCTTCCCTGGGATGCTATGAAAAATAAATCCACACCGTCTCCCTCTGACAGCCTTTCAAATATTGGAAGACTGCTATCATGTCTCCCCTGAGCCTTCTCTTCTTGAGGTTTAACCATTCATCATCGGATTTAGCCTCCAAATCCCTCACTATCTTTCCTTCACAATATGTTTGCACTGCTCACTGCACTCTTTCCAGTTGCTTAATAAAGGCAATGTCACAAGAATATATCAAAATAAGTACATAATTAAAAATACTAAAGTAGTTTCTGCCAAGGTTAGCTGCAAGGGAGGAAACAACTGTAGTACCTTGCTTATGTAGAGCAGAAGCACAGTGGCATTTATAATACAAATGTGAATTCTGGCCAAGGTTAGCTTAGGTTCCCATTTTTACCACCTTGTCTTTTGTAATAAATAGTTTGAATTTCCAAGCGCATTTTCAAGGTGCAGATTTTTTGTATGTTTCCCCCCCCTAACATGAATGTTTACAACCATCGTAATAATGGATGGATCTATCATTTGCTGTACTTTTGTTTTGAATATAATTTCATTTTTGTAGGAAGTTTTGCCTTTCCTCCAGGAAATACAAAGACCTTCTCCAAGTTTCCTTCACAATATGTTCGCAGCCCACAGCTCAAAATTTGTGAAAAAGCTGGTTATATAAATTGAAACAAACAATAAATAAACAAACAAACAAACTAACTAACTAACTAACTAACTAACTAACTAACTAACTAACTAACTAACTAACTAACTAAATAAATAAAATGACCCTGGGAGAGTAAGTTAGACTGAGAGGAGACTGGTACAAATTTCCATGGTGGATGGGTATTTCACTCTCTTTCTGATCCTAGTTCAAAACCTTAACCAATATATAAACATATGGCTATCTGAGGAGCTCTCTCCTATTATTTAATATCTTCGTAAGGTAGAACTTTGTTCAATTGTACTAGGCATGTGGAAACACAATGATGAGAGCTTGTGGTAAAATCTCAGCAAGACAACCCTTCCTTCCTTCCTTCCTTCCTTCCTTCCTTCCTTCCTTCCTTCCTTCCTTCCTTCCGTCCTGCCCTCCTCCCTTCCTTCCTTCCTTCCTTTCTTCCTTCCTTCCTTCCTTCTTCCGTCCTTCCTTCCTTCCTTCCTTCCTTCCTTCCTTCCTTCCTTCCTTCCTTCCTTCCTTCCTTCCTTCCTTCCTTCCTTCCTTCCTTCCTTCCTTCTTCATCATGTTACTTTGAAAATCAATGTCAAGAAAAGGCAAAGTTTAACGCAAATATCTCTTGCATTGAAATAAATGGAACTACTTGTGTGTGTGTGTGAGAGAGAGAGAGAGAGAGGAGGGGGACTGATTTTAAAGTTATGCCATTTGAAATGCTGGGATGGATCTGCTGCCGGAGAAAACACTTTCTTGCTGTAGCTTCTAAATGTGTATCCTTGCCCACTTTTGCCATCTCATTATTTGTAGAGAGGAACTTGTGTAAAATATTTATAGAAGTTTGCTGACTTGTGGAAGTATGGTAATTCTCTGGTGGATGCAGGGAGTTTCTCACTGAATATATTCAACAAAGCACAGGCAAGACATAAAACACTCTGTAAAATCAGGCTGAACACTGAGATCTGTCCTTAAAATTATGTTACCAAGAACCCATGACCCTCAAATATCTAATCTATGCAGCTGCTCTTTATAGCATTAGTTATTTCATTTAAATAGGAACATTGTTGTTTTCTATGTGGTAGCAGCAGCAAACTGTGGCCGCACTTCCGAATTCTTGTTAAATAGCTGTAACCACTAGATGGGGATAAACAACCTTCCTTTCCACTGAGGCTCCCACAGTGAAAGTATCAAATATTGCCTACAGTGCACTAGATACAGAATCTTAAGATTTTTGAGTAAAACTTGCTATTTGTTAGCTGTAGGCAGTTTGCTATTATATTGAACTGATATGGTGTAATTTCTATTTGTATGTATGTGCAAGGATACAGGATAGATGCAAATTCTGTTCAGGAAGAATTGTCCCTAGTGTTGATGTTGGAGGTCCAAATAGTCTTTTCAATGATTCAAGACCTTACTGGTCACTAACAGGCAATAGGGTGTAGATACAGAGTTAAGGATTTACTCAGTATCCCTCTTGATCTATCGTCCTGCCTGCTGTTTGTTTAATGAGATTGCTAATCTCATTAATCTCGTCAAGCAAGGGGAGAAAGCCTTCGGAGGTATCCGGGCTGGCGGGAACTTTTGTCTCTTTTAAGCTAGACTGGATTTGGAAACCAGAGTGGAAGTTCGAGGCTCATGGCAAGTTGTCCCATAGTGAGTTGGCTGGAGCAAGGTATCCTGCAGCGAGGTGATGGCGGCAAGGTGATGTTGGCAAGGTGGCAGTGACATGGCGGTGGCAGTGAGTTGTCCCATTCAGCCTAATGTGAGCTCACTTCCTTCTGCCAGGCATACCAGTATATACTACTCACACACTCCTGGTAGGATATAACTAATTAGATCTAGGATTGTCTATCCTTACAAAATATTTCCTATAAATAAATTTTCTTTCTGTTAATGCTTACACTATTGGTCAGGTTAGATTTCTGCTCTTAGAAATGCTCTTATGCAGCAAGACAGACAACATGCTTTACCACTCAGAGTTGAGCCTAATGAGAAGTTCAAGGCAAATTGTCTATCAAGAGCCAAAGCTGTTAGGGGCTGCTAAATGGGGAACAAATGTTTACAGTGTATTTATTCATTCTGAAAGACACTCTCAAAGGAGTGTATTGATCTCGGTTCTCTTGCACCTTGATGGGAAATCTCAGTGGCTCACTGAATCAGCCATGGGAACAGTTTGTTTGATGTCTTTAATGCAAAATCAGAACCAAAATCACTATATGGACAGCAGTGTCAAATTCTTGGAAAGAACCAATCCAGCACAGATGCTGAACCTGACATATGTAAGACCATGTGTACACTACCGGTAGCTAATACAAAGACAGAAGATAGAGAAATGTTATCAGGAATTACAATGATAAATAGGTATTTCCAGATGGATGTATAAATCCACTAACAGGAAATAATCTCATCTTCCTATGATTCCATAGTACCATCAATGCATATATAGGATTATAACAGCATCCTATTTAGCAAAGTTAACTTTTGGTTTTACTGCTAAAACAGCATCTACTAAAGCAATGAGCCCACTGGATGCAGCCCTATATGAATTACTAGGTTTAGAATCTCAGTGTGGTCTGCAAAATTCTATATACTATAAATAAATTAATTTATCCCTCATACCCAAACCTGCCTGTTGCTTTATCTGCTATGGGCTACATCTCAAGGCATCAGGTGGGAAGCATCTCTTGATTCCAATGCTTATGGATTGTACCCTGGTTCTTCCCATAAATTTTGTTAGCTTCTCCTCTGAGATGCCATTTATACTTCCAGTTCTTTGTTCACTTTGTTACTTTGCACTTTGTTTATAAATCTAATCTGTTTCTAGAGCTTCCACCTTGCCATCAAACACGCAACACATTTTTACATTTCACTAGCACATCCCAGTTGGATCATTTTGCTGAGCATAGTATAAAGGCACAAGAGAAAAACTATGATCTGTGTAGACGTGAGTGTTTATTTCTCATATTTCCCCACAATTGAATACTGCACACAGACACATTTAGAGAGACAATTTTTTTTTCTACCGGGGAAGAAACAACAAACCTGAGATTTAAAATTTCTCCTGTAGCAATTGTTCAATTACAAATAACACTCTTGACAGCACTAAGTGCTACCATTGGTATCCTGTTGCGCTTATGATTGTATGTTACATTACAAGGAATCTTTGACAAATCTATGCTGAAATATGTAGTGCAATACACATAGTACAAGGTACTTGGAAATTGGAATTATGAATCACAACACTAAACTATGGTTTCCCCCTTCGTACTCATAACGAGAACTGCTTTGGAGTGGTGTAGTCCTATGTTGCAAGGGAAGTATGTGCAAGAGGGAGGAATACAAGAGAAGGACCCACTGCTACTGAATCAAAATTTGCCCTCTCTATGGGAGGTTAATTAAGAGGCAGGTAGCCCTCTTGAACAATGTCTTGTTCATAGTATCTCTGCAAAAGAGAACGGAAGAACTTCATCAAGATGCCTATGGGGTCAAGGTGACTGATCAGCCATAGAAAACCTGAACAAGCTTTCACCTTATAAAGCTGTTAAATATACTGATGCTGCTAATGCTGATATTCTTGACATTCTAATTCAGTAAACAAGAAAGATTCTCTGGTTGATTTTCTCTGGGCTCAGAAGCAAAGCACAATCTGGCATGTTTATTATGTACATGGGAGACCACCAGGATGTTACCTTTTGTGTTAGCTAGAACAAATAGGCATCCAGGCTTCAATGTTGATATCATCAAGGTTCATCTGAGGTGAGAGTTAGGCTGATTCCCATTAGGGTCTTCTCATTAGATGTCATAAGTTAGAAATTGGCTTGGATGTTAGCTTGTGGGAAACTACATGTTGAAGGATCTTTCTGGCACAGGCCTGGCACTTTTCTGTAGAAATGAGAAGAAAAATATGAAAAGATACTGAGATGATAATTAAATTCTACTGTCAAGCCTGAATTTGTTTGGAGTCGTGACATCTACATTATAATGTATTGAGATATGGATATACAATGCCAGGGAAGGGAAATGCATAATCAAATAGTGAACTAATAGAAATTGGTTCAAAGCTGGACAATTAGGTAAGGCATTGGACTAGGACCAGGCAGACCAAGGAAGTAATAGAAACTCACTGGATGTATTGCCAGTTGCTCCCTGCAGCCTAACCTGCCTCACAGAATTGTTGTGGGTTACAAAAGGATGAGGAAGAACTATTATATTGAACTTCTGGAGGCAGCACACAGTACACAAGCAAACAAGCAAAAAATAAGAGATGCTCAAAATTTGGAATGTAGAATGAAATTAAAGGAAACATGGAAAGAGAGCAGTGACTGAAAGTATAGCTTTCTTGCATCTGTTCGTCCAGGCCCAGGTCCAAGAGGTTGCAAAGGGAAGGAGGAGAAGAAAACTCTAATTAATGGTGCCAGACAGGGGTGGGTTCTAACTTACCTCGCTGCCGGTTCGCTTCCTCCTGTGCCGCGTGGCCGCGCCTCATGGGCGCACGTGCGCTTTGCGCATGCGCACATGTGCAGTGCCGAAAAATAAAATAAAAATCCCCAAAAAAAGCCAAAAACAAGATGGCGATGCATGCGCAGTGCTGGAAACTCAGCTTCTGCGCATGCACAGAAGAAAAAAAAATTCCCCCCAAATATTTTTTTTCAAAAAAAAAAATCTAAAAAAAAGATGGCGGTGTCCACGAACCGGCACCGACCGAACTGGATCCGTGACGTCACCATGATGTCATCAGCGGGTTGCTACCGGTTCGGGCAAACCGGTCTGAACTGGGAGGAACCCACCTCTGGTGCCAGAGCAGTAATAGGAGCAATGTAAGGTTAGAGAGACAGAAGCCACTTTGTGGGACAAAGAATTTTCTTCCCTTGTATTCCCTTGTATCTTGATTATATGGTTGGAACTAGTTTGTACCGTACTGAGAATCTTTTTACATTGAGCCCACCATATGGTCCCACATCTTGGTCTACACAACAACCACTATGGCTATGGCAAGAGATTATTTTGATTCTTTTTTTTAAAGAAAAATTTAGATTAGACCAGGGGTGAAATTCAGCAGGTTCTGACAGGTTCTGGAGAACCGGTAGCGGAAATTTTGAGTAGTTTGGAGAACTGGCAAATACCACCTCTGGCTGGCCCCAGAGTGGGGTGGGAATGGAGATTTTGCAATTTCCTTCACCCAGGAGTGGGGAGGGAATGGGGATTTTGCAGTATCCTTCCCCTGGAGTGGGGTGGGAATGGAGATTTTGTAATATCCTTCCCCTGGAGTGGGGTGGGAATGGAGATTTTGCAATATCCTTCCCCCAGGAGTGGGGAGGGAATGGAGATTTTGCAGTATCCTTCCCCTGCCACGCCCACCAAACCATGCCCACCAAGCCATACCACGCCCACCAAGCCACGCCTACAGAACCAGTAGTAAAAAATTTTGGATTTCACCACTGGATTAGACTCTTATTCATAGAGTTTTCCATGGAGCCAATCTGTCTTTCTATCTGATTAATGGGCTGTTTCCATAGGATAGGTACGGCCCGCCTAATATACTGTAACTTTTGTCTCCTGGCTCTTCATTTTAAGCCTGTTTTAAGGGCTTTGTTCTTCTCTGAGATAGGTTTCCAAATACATACTTTCAGGTTTCCATGTGATAGTTTAGGATTAGTCTAAGCCTCGCCTAACATCAAGTAGCACTGTCAGCCTATCTCTGATCCAACTGAAATGTTAATAACTTCTAATTTGGTTTCCCTGTCTTTGTCCAGTCCCTTCTGGACTCTTCAGCCAGCATATCCCTTTATTCTGCCAGCCAATCATTTTGTCAGCAACTTAAAAGGGCCAGCTTGTGAAAATGCATTTGGCACATTTGTTAACCATGTTAAGATTGCACCCAAACAGTCCAGGCCGTTCAATGCTTTTCTTCCCAAATAAATAACAGGATAGTTCTCAGAAGTACAGCGCTCTGGCATACTAGAAAAAAAGCATACAGAATATATTTTTGAGATGAATATTGACACTTTCTATTTTCTGGCTGCAGAAATGTTATGCATTTTTAACGTTTCCATATTCAGTCCAAAAATACCCATATAGAACTGAGTGTGGGGCCATTGTAATAAGCAGGCTTGCCAATGAACAATCATAGGAATGCTTGATGAACAGAATCTTCCTGAATGCTTGCAGGAAATTTCCCATTTTTTCTGAGGACTGAACGCTAGAGCACACTCACCGTAGCTCATAAGCAATTCTGAAGAACTTACGCAGGGTGGCCTATTTTCACTCCAAGCAAGAAAATGAACCTTCCAGCTCAAAGACAAAGTTTTCTGTAATTCAAAAAGCTCACCCCTTTTGCATTTTAAGCACTAGTTGGTCTAAATAAAGCATTCCGTGCTTTCCCATTTGCTCTGTCTTACTGGAGGTATCTGCTCTTTCAAACAACCTTCTTTTGTTAATAAAAAAAATGGCCCTAAAGAAAGGAGAGCGAACGTGATTTGTCTTTGAAGATGTATTTTTATCTTCACCAGCTGTTAAGCCTGCCCCACTGGCTTATACTGCCAAAAAAAATAATAAAATAAAATAAACCCTGGTATTTCATTTGTATCGCAGCCTTTTTGGGGGAAAATATAATATGTTTCTTGGCATTGCATGTCCTTGTTCTTCTGAATTTAGGAAGAGATGATTTTTCTTTAGCGCGCATTTCCAGGCAACACAGCATTTCCTATCCCTTAATAGGACAGTTACTAGGTGGAGTAACATTCAGCAGAACCTGGTGCATATGCAAAACAAGAGCCTGAAAAGCATACTAATGACTGCCAGTTCATGCTGTCTGTGGAGGATTACTTGGGATTATATGTAATTATCTGAAATTGCACACTGTTTTTTGCCATATTTTTTTCCGGAGAAGGGGTGTAATCGATAGGGCTTCTAATTTTATTTTTTTCCTCCCCTTTAACTATTGCCTTCCATTTCCATTTGCTTAGTTGTCAAAAGTAGAGTACGTTTATAATAAATAAGAAAGCTATGAAACATGTCACATATTCAGACTTTTGAAATAATGAAAAGCTCTGAAATTCACCCAGTTCCACTTTGCTTTCCACCCAAACCCCCAGTTCAGGCTTTGCAAAAAATAACACTAACACACATACCCCAGACAGGTGGAAAATGGTTCAATTATTGCATTGGACAAATAAGCTTTACAGAAAAATAACAAATTTCTTAGCTTTGCCTCTTGGCAGAATTCATTCTCTGATTCTCTAAACTGAGGCAACAGGTTTTTTTCCCCTTGCAAAGGATCATCCTGCCAGAGCTAAGCCATCAGGAGGCTTCCTAGAAACAGAATCTGCTGACCCCGAATAAAAAATAGATATGAATATATTTTTGTTCCCCTTTCAACAACAACAACAACAACAAAACAGTGAAATGCAGAAGATATGATATCATCAAAAGAAAATCCAGTTTTTAGTCCACATTGCACTCCTAGACTCTGTTCATGGGAACAGTGTTGCATAGAGATCATTGTGAAGGTCATTGAGAGCAGTGTTTTTCAAACTCTGTAATTTTAAGATGAGTGGATTTCAGCACCCATGCTGGTTGGGCAATTCTGGGAATTGAAGCCCACCTACCTTAAAGTTGCTGAGGTTACTGATTTAGAGCTTGCTGGCTGGAGAATTCTGGGAGTTGAAGTCCACCCATCTTAAACTTGCCAATGTTGGGAACTTAGGAAGTAAACAGAATATATAAAGAGAATACCCAATTCCATAGAAAGCTTTGTACCTTCAAAGTTCCATGAGATTTGAGAGATTTCAGTTATATGAATGAATAATACAGTGGCACCTTGGTACTCAACTGCTTTGAAACTTAACAAATTTAGTATTCAATGCATTTTGACATGAAAATTTTGTCCTGGTACTCATCATTTGTTTGATACTCAACGCAGAAGCTGGAACTTATTGGTGTCGGCTGCCCTGTGACTTACTCCATTATTCCTTATGGGAAAATTTTGTTTTGTACTCATCATTGCACTTCCTGGAACCAATTAATGATGAGTACCAAGGCACCACTCTAACAAGAAGATTTTGCTTTGGGACCATTCAGCAAATGAGGGCAATGGAACAGCAAAGCAATAGGCTTATTTACTGATTGCACACCTCCTGATGAGAGAAGGAAGGAAGGAAGGAAGGAAGGAAGGAAGGAAGGAAGGAAGGGA
>QLTV01002954.1:778654-808492 GCA_003457575.1 Thermophis baileyi | reverse complement strand
AAACAAAAAGAAAAAGCTTTTTAAAATAAATGCTTGATCTAAAGAGGCCCAGTGCTATTGTATCTTCTTTTAGATAGCAGAGAATAATGTATACTTCAAGAAACCCACATCAATTTTAACAGCATTTGTACAAGTAATAATCTGAAATGTAACAGTGTCCTGTTTTAGTATTAAAATAAGGCAGCTGAGTTAAACCCTGACTTAGTCATGATTGGAGTAGATCTATTTAAATAATTGGGAGGAGTTAGTGTGACTACATTTAAGAAAACTTTCTGGTATTAATATACTGCCATAATGTACATTTCTCCAATTCTTTGTTATTTCTATGGGTCAGGCACACATGCACAGAAATACACAGCAAACAGTGTATATCATCTGTACTCTTTGCTGTTTGCTGGGAGGCAAATTGCTGGGAGGCAGAGGCAGATTTTTTTCCCTTGTTTTCCTCCCCCAAAACTAAGGTGCGTCTTATACTCCGAAAAATACGGTATGTTCTAGGTATCATCTTCGTACTAGCTATTGCCGATTTTAAATATGCAAGATTTGTATAATTGGGTTCAATACTCTGTATTTATGTTTTTGCTTTTTTAAAAAAAATGGAAAACCACTCAGTGATTCTCCAGTGAAAAGCAGTAAATTTGTTCTGACCTAGGCTTCCTTAGAAAGCATGAAGCAGAGTCTTAGTCCCGGTAAAACCTCTTTTATTTACACAACTGTGAATTCCTTTCATTCACAGTCTGCAAGGCTTGTCAAACAGTCTTTCAGAGGAACATTTATAAACACACACCTTATCTCACTTGGAACGCTGCCAGAGAACTAGTTTCCAAATGCAGGCAAGACAAAACTTGGCACAGAGTCTATTAGAGTCACAAACAGCACTTTCCACTCTTGCAATGACTGAAGGAACTAATTGCTTCCTGCAAAAGCCCACTTCCCATTCGCTCCTCTTTTATTGCTTATGGGAGGGGCCAATCATCTCCAAGGTGTGGCCTTACTCCCAAGTCGACCCTGCTTTCTTAATTGTTCTTGTCTTCTGGCAGCTCTGCACATGCACACACTAGGAACAGGCTCCAGCTGTTCCTCTGCCTCGCTGATGTCTGACTCCGGAGGCAGCTGATAACTACCAGATGGCCTTGGCCTCCTCTCTGCCTCCGATGCAGAGCCCTCGTTCGAACCTTCCCCAGAGTCCAGGACTGGCCCATGTTCCTCCCCAACCTCCTGACTGTCTGAATCTGCTGCCAGCTCCGCTGGCCTCTGGCAGGCCACAACAAAATTAAAAAGACAGATGAATTTAAAAAGTACAGTGCTAGAAGTTCTCATTGACTTCTGATGAAAAGCTAAGCAAAAGCCAAAATTTTTAATCCTGGTATGAATAGAATTTAAAATGTTCAGGATGACACCTTCCTTGTGTAACCCTAGAAAATAAGACAGCAGGTGCAGATGTCAAAGATCCTTCTCAGTGGGATTGAATAGTTGTGGCTCACCTACACTCTCAAGAGGCCTCTCAGTACTTATCTTAATATTACTTTGATACAAAGTAAAACTCTTTTGATATTTTTCTGGGCTTTGAAAAGTGTTTTGTGGTTGTATTATGGTTTTAGTGTAATGGATTTTATTCTTTTCTTCTCTCTCTTAGATTGGTGTAATGCTCTCTACTGTTCTTTACCCCTAAGGCATATCGTCCATCCTTTGGTTTCATTTTCTTTGCTGCTGTGTGACTTTAATTTTGTTGTACCGCAGCGTGCTACAGAATGTGCCTGGATTTTTCCTAATGCAATTTGAATTAGAAATCTTTATTGCATCTTCTGCCAAAGTCCATAGGAGGATGGAGGTCCTCAACCACTCATAATTTTGAAACTGACTTATTATTTCTGACTTTATTTATGGATTTAATACAGCTGTATCATTTTAATGTAATTGTCATCAACATCACCAACCGTTAATAACTAGTTTGTGTGCTACCTTATAAAAGCTTGATTCATTGTAGTTCATCTTATTTATACTTAATTTACCAGGACTTAACTTGATTTAGAAATTTAATTATAGAAATATATTATTTTCCCTCCATTTCTACATTAACAACCTGTCTAAGACTCCAGGAAAATTGCTGCATATATTAGTTTTGCTAAGTTTAAAGGTGCATAAATTATACTTGGATACTTAATTCTACATCTAATTAACATTTCCCTTTTAGTTAGAGCTACTGGATCTGGGCTGCAAAGATCTAGATGATCACTAGGTGGCACAAAGAGGGAGGGAGTGTCTCTTGCTATTTGCTGCTATTTACATCTTGATTTTTGCTGTTCAGACACAGTAATCCTATTTTAGACTAATTATCATAAATTAAAGCAGAACTTGATCTCTACCACTGTCAGTTCGGATCTGTTTAATTTAACTTTGTGAAGAGAAAGTATTTGGCTGTGGTGTTAGCTCCATACATCTACCAAGTGAGATTATTCCAAATTTCATACAGCCTTTTGAATCAAAGTTAGTCACTTTGTTTTTCTTTCCCCTCTCAAAAGGTGATGTAATATATTTATCTGGTAACCGAAACATAATAAAACAAAAATCTTACAGCAACACAGATGTATGTCTTTTCTCAAAATTAATAACCTATTAATTGAGGACTGATCAATATTTGCTGATTATTTAAAAATAAAGTTGAAAACAAAGGACTTTGGAACACTTTATTATTTATATTTATAGAGGAGATCTCCTGGATTAATTTCACCATGGACAAAATAGAAAGCTGAGTGTTGCATAGGTTTTTCCCTCCCTGTATTTGTGTATGTGCATGTGTATATTCAGATTTTCCATCTTGGAGAGAAATTTCTGAAATCAAGGGTCCTATTCCATTTAGAATAGTTCAGAATCTGTGTAGTGTTATTTTGTTCTTGGTGTGACTTTCTTGTGCTTTTTTTTTCTTGGTGATTACGTGCCTGCATTTAATGGTGTATTTGCTCATTAATCACGGGAACTATAACAGCAACTATCAGGATGGTGGGTGTTTTCATCAGAAGTAATTCTTGTGCGGCGTGGAACTGTTTTTGCTTATCAGAGTGAAGTCTCAACATTTTCCTGGACTCTTAGAGTCAAAGAGAATGAAGTGCTGGCATTCACAGAATCACAATTATATGAATAGATGTTGAAAATTAAACCGCACACCCCATGTAATGAATTCAGATAGGACTCAGTATATAGGGATAAGACTATTGTCCTTCCAGTTGGTGACATATATAGAATTAAAGGAAGGGTTGGGACTCCTCACAACATCTTTTGTCTTTACAAAAATCAAACCTTTCTTTGGTCTGCTACAAAACCAATTCATGATCGTATGATGGATGGGGGCAATAAGAGGCAGGCTGAGGGTGAATGTGTGCTGATTGAAGCAACCAGGAGATGGCAGCCAAGACCAACCAGCAAACAAATAAAAAATTTTGACAGCTGTTTGTTGCCATTTAGTGGCCATATTTAAAGCCCAACTCTGTAACCTCGTTCTGACTACAACCTGCTGGTACTTCTCCACTCCTCAGAGTACATCTTAAGCTGCTGGTTCTGGATTTGCTTGACAACCCACAGATAACAAAGCAGCCTGATTCCCTCAGATGTAGCCTATAGCTCTGATGACCAATATTGGGATTTCAAGATATTTAACAAATTTGTACTGGGGCCCAGAGATGTCAATTACACCCCTGTCTCTAACCCTTAAGTAAGGAATGTGTTTGCGGGATCCCAGTTAGAGCAAGGAAGATAAAGCCCACAGAAAATCACAACTTTTTCTATTTGGTGTCCCTGTTGCCTGACAGAGTTAGAGATTAATTAGTTTCCTTTAACTTACCATTATGAGAATAACGTATCTGCCAACATGTCAAAATCAGAAATAGAGGCATGGTTCCATTACTGTGTGAAAGACATATGCATTTTCTTTTCTCCTTTGGCTTCTAAAATCCTTTGCCCACTGCAAAAATATGAAAAACTGAATGTAGTTTCACTAGACTTCTGCTTGGATTTCTTTTGGGGCAAAGGACAACAAAAAACTTTTGAAAATGAAGTTGTGCTCTTTCAGAATAACCTTGGAATGGAACACTAGAGATTTTGTTTTATTTTCGGTTTTTTTGGTAAAGGACAGAATTCTGATTAATAGAACAGCTATGAGCTGGAGTAATAAATAACTTTTGAAAGTAATATATAGTTGAGAGGAAAATAGTTCTTCCTCTCTCTCCCCACACCAGCCTTTTTCGGATCTAACCCTGAATTGGATTCGGCTTTGGTTGCCACAATGTAAAAAAGATGTTGAGACTCTAGAAAGAGTGCAGAGAAAAGCAACAAAGATGATTAGAGGACTGGAGGATAAAACATATAAAGACCGGTTGCTGGAATTGAGTATGTCTACTTTAATGAAAAGAAGGACTAGGGGTGACATGATAGCAGTGTTTCAATATCTCAGGGGTTGCCACAAAGAAGAGGGAGTCAACCTACATGTATTCTCCAAAGCACCTGAAGGCAGGACAAGAAGCAATGGATGGAAACTAATCAAGGAGAGAAGCAACCTGGAATTAAGGAGAAACTTCCTAACAGTGAGAACAATTAACCGGTGGAACGACTTGACTCCAGAAGTTGTGGATGTTCCAACGCTGGAAATTTTTAAGAAGAGATTGGACAACCATTTGTCTGAAATGATATAGGGTTTCCTGCCTGAGCAGAGGATTGGACTAGAAGATCTCCAAGATCTCTTCCAACTCTGATATTCTGTTATTCTTTTATGAGGTTTAGGGTTAGTATGTCTGTAATCTCTCCTGCTGCTCAAAACCACCTCCCACATTTTCACCTCTTTTCAGTGATTTTCTTCATTGTTTTACAACTGGCCCAACATTTTCAGGCAGAGGGACATATGTTTTGGTTTGGTTATTCTTGTCTTACAAGGCAATTTCTTCTATAGAAATCGGGACCAAACACTTCATCAGGATATCTTTTTTTGAACAGAGTATCTTCCTGCCACAAATAAATAAGTAGTCCCATCTAAATGAGGATAGTTGGGAGAGATGGAAAGCAAACTCACAATCTTTCCATGTTCTGAATGCAAGGGAAAAAATTTGGGCACGTTGTTAAAGAAGATACAATTTTGTATGAGAGCTTAAAATGAGAAATTGGCTTGCTCTAAATCACCTAAAGTTCCCGTTCCAAGTTAATTGGCTATTAAACAACATTTGTTTTAAAGAACACTCTACTCCCAAATCAATTGTTATTCTGGACATACCTGCAACGTCTTCAGTTGTTGTTTAAAATAAGTCATTATTTCTTTCATAAAATGTTTTATAATTGGGGGTATTGTAACCAGGAACCAGATGTCTGCAATTTTATCATCAAATCAAGGTTAAAGCAAACCATGTGTGACATGTGGACCTGATTGGTTTCACATCTTGGTTTATTAACCAATTGTACTAAATGCTAAACCTTTGCTTTGACGGATAATACAGAATGACATTATCAAATAAGAGCAATTGTAATGAGATCTGATGGGATTGATCCAAGGTTGCATATTTTCCAATTTGAAAACCTAACTCTCTTTTCAAAGGTAAAAAACTGAAGGTTTATAAATGGGTAATATGAATAATCCACAGTGCATTTCAGTTGGGGGAATTGGCACACAGGAACAAAAATGGAAGAGTCTTGAAATCAGGGTAAGCTTGATTAAAGTGCAGAATGCTTTTATTCTCCCAGTGGTTAGTGCCTCGGTAAGCCCTTGCAAGGTTTCAAGCCCTCTGTTTATCTTTGTTCTTGTGGTGCAGCTGTAAATCAAGATAAAAAGCAACTTGATGTGAAGGAAAATTTTAAAAAAGGTCATTTAATCACCCTGTTAGCTTAAAATGATTATTGATTGCTAGAGGTGATGTCTAATTCTGCCAGAAAATCCATTTTAGTAATGATTACTGTCCTCTGCTTTATCTATTATACTGCAGGTTATTAAAAGTGGGAATCCCTAAGGATGTATATGCTGTAGGTTTTAAACTACTAATAGCATTCATTCAGATATGGGTCTGTCTATCAATCTCTATATATCTGTCACTACCCCCCCACAGAAAAAAGAACAGCAATTCAGAATTATCCCTTTAACCTACAGTGGAATCGGAATAGACAATTAGCAAAAATATTTTTGCTGTAGGTCTAATTATTATTTCCATCCCATGGAAATCTGGTAAGGCAAGACAATATATGACAGATGATTATCAGCAGAGAGGAAAGGTAGAGTGGACATTTTATTGTTTCTTAGCATTAAAATTGCACATAGATATTGCTCAGGGAAATCTTATAATCCTTAATGGCTTAAAAAAATCCTTGTTATCAACCTTATTTCAGAACTGTTGTATAGAAGCACTATTCAGAATACCCCACTTTTCTAAAAAAAAAAAAAAACCTAAAAAAAAAACACCACAGAGTCGTTCCTCAAGCAAACGAAATGTATATTAATCTGTATTTCAAAATCTATAATAATAATGTTTGTAAAAGTATTTCTAAACTGTGATTCCTTGACTAGGCATATATGTTTCTAATTATGAGAAGAGAAGGAAATAGTATCTATTTATTAGTTAAATTTCTCAGGCCTTATTGGAAATGTAATTATTTTGTCACTATAACTTTGCTATGGTATCTGTTGTATAATTCCATTAATTTCATGGCATGGGAAATATTCCCTAAGAACAAGTATAAGACATTTATACACCAAAGTTTATTTGGTACGTGAGTTTTATTAACAAAGAGGTTATATATGGACAATGAAACTAATTCTGGTTTCAATTGAAATACGTCTTCTAATTTCCTATAACTTTTGTTCTTTAGCAATCTGTGTTATTACTTCATTGAAAAGCACTATGAAGGCATTTAAGAATTTCTCTAGCTGGTATTTTAAAACAGAGTTCAGATATGGTACATGTTCTCCTTTGACCTTCAGAGGCTTTGCTGTTCTGTATCCTGGTTGGAAAAAAAATATCTCTGTGGGAGAATATAATTTCTTTCCTTGTGCTTGATGACCAGATTAATATATCATGTTGGAATATATGATTTTGTTTTTGCTTATCATGATATCTGAACCAAGCCATGATGCCTTGTCTATCAAATCATGGCTTAAATCATCCTAATTTGCCATTATGTACAAACAGAGATGAGATACCCTCTTCTGGGTCATTACCATTGGTCTGCTGAAGCCTGCTTGTATCAATTTGTAAGAGGTGCTTGTTTCTAATTTTCTGGAATTTTGCACACTGGTTGAGAGCAAAAAATCCAGTTGAGTCCCAACCACAGTTGAGTGGTGTAGTGGAGACATGGCAATGGAGTTAGCAAATCCAGTTGCTATACATTTACCATCAAATTACTAGTCATTAACCCTTTCTGATGAACGGGCTTATGCATAATAATAACACTATGACTACACCACCGAGAATATACTTTCCCAGAATTGTCACCCATGATTAGTAGACATTGATAAACAAGGAATCCGCCTAATTACATTACATTCCACTGGAAAAGGAATTGGCAAGCCACCCCCAATATTTTTTCTAGAAAACCAAATGAGTATTTGGAACCTGGACAATGCCATCATTCCATATTCTGGCATATGACCCCACCAAGTCGGGAGATATCCAATGAATAGAAGACAAGTATAGTTCCAGTTATAACATGATTGAATGAAAACCATAAGACAGTCCAGCTGCTGATATGGCCAGAAGCGAAATGAAAATTCAATGCTCTATCTATGTATTGTCAAATGTATCCAACTATAATGTACAGTATAGTTGTAGAAGTTGGCCTATCAGAATCACTGGACAAAGACAAAATAATGTCTTTGAATTATTGGGGTGGAGCAAATGGCTGAGAGCCCCTTGGACCACAAATATCATTGCTAAATGAAATAAAATCAGACAGTTCACTGGAATTGCTAATAATGAAACTAAAGTTTAAAGGCTTTGAACACTTAATATGAAAATTGGAGCAGACTCTGATCCTTGGAAAAACTGAAGGCAGTTGAAAAGGAGCTGGCAGAAGACATGATCACTGATGACATAAACATGAGCTTACAAGAACTGAAAGTAGCAATTACTGACAGACTATCCTGGAAAATGACATCCATTAGGTCATGAAAAGTTGGAAGTCACTGAACGAATGAACCACAACCCTGGTTTTTCACCTGTCCTGACTCTTGACATTGAAAATTGTATCTGGAACTGAAATTTTTGCCTCAAACTATGTCTGTGATTAATTACAGAAAATATAAGACTAAAGCAGACTTGCTGTACAATTAAAAAATGACTTTATTATTTCTGTTCATTTATATATAGAGCAACTGTAAAATGACAGAGGCAAAAAGGCCAAAATGAATATTCATGAGTTTTCTCTCTTTATAATAAGTGATACTTTAAACAGGTTGTGAAATTATTTAAAATGTATAATATGAACCTCTGCTAAATACTCAATATTTTCTAGTGTATAATGTCAGTGGGTGAATAATGGACAGACCTCACCTTTGCTAATAGGCACCTGGAGGAAAGGTTCCTTCTTGAGGCTTTTATTAAACTCAAATTTGGAAATTATATTTTAGGATGCCTGTTTATCAAAGAATGCTTCTTTCTATATTGGAAGCAGCCATCATCACAGCCCAAGATTCTGGGCACCACAGCAGACAGTGATGGCAGGCAAATGCTTACTTAACAAGTAGAGATAAAATGGACCAATTGTTGTTTGGCAGTGAGTTGATTACCAGAATATATAACAAATGACTACATTCTCCCTGTACAAATACAAAACTAGCTTGCCTGAGAAAAGGCTAAACTGAAGTTTTTGTCTGAAACTTGCTAACTTTCCACAAGAATGGAGAAGATTTTGTAGACAAAATTGGAGAGAATCCCATTTCTGAGTCGTGATTGCCATTTTGTAGGATGAGGTAGGAAAGGCCAGGAGAATGGTTTCTACTTGAGTTAAGTAACTATCTAAAATGATCTTCCTTAGGAGATGCCTATAAAACACCAAATTTTTAGTGTCTAGGATGAAACCTCATGCTCCAGTAGTGATATTATATGATGCACACTTCAGTTCCTGGAGCCAGGAACAACTTCCTATTATATAAATTGCATTGAATTCTGCAATTTGCAGAAAATGTTCTTGGAATCTGAGCTGTATACAGGTACACATTTATGACCTTTCTCTCCTCTCCCCCCCCCCAGAAGGACAATTTTGTTTATGGGCAAATCAGTAGTCAAACTGTAGCTGATAAAATGTGCTGGGGAAAAAGTATTGAAAAGTCAGAATAGATTAGCATGTAAAACAACGAAGTACATACTGACAAACTGTCATGAATATATTTCTTTAACAGGCTGGCAGATTTTCATATTGTGATTCTGTGCTGAATGAAAGATAGGTACTACTGTACTTCTGAGCCTTGACTTTGAATATGCCTAACTTCTACAATTTTTTCAAACTTCTCTTGAAAAAAACAGTCTTCTATACTTGCCAAGAATCCTTCTACTGCATTCTTTTTTTGACATATACTAGTATTGCTAAATTCTTCCTAAATTTATCGATCAATAAGGGAGGATGTAAAACCAATTACTTTATTAGTGCAACACACTGAAACACAATTAGTCATCTTCAGTGTAGACTAGCATGTAGTGCACACTTAGTCTATGTAGTTACAGTATTGTGCAAACTCAGAAAGTTGGGTTAAGCAAGCTATTGGTCAATTAAATAACTATTACATGAAATTAAACGTTAAGGACTCTGAGTGAATTCACAAATAAATTCAAACAGTTTTCTTAGTGCTACATCTTCTTAGGTACCTTTTCCTAATTAGCCTACAGCCCTGGCTTTATTTCCACATCCAAATGCTATCCATGCATCACCCTGCTTAGCTTCTGAAACTAAGTATGGTCGATCTGATAATAGCATCTGCTGGGGTGTGAACATTGTCTGTACAGAAGAGAAACAGGTAAACTTATTATTCAATAATAAAGTGGAGGCTTGGAAGCATGATTCCAGGTGGCCAGGATATAAACATGGAGAAATAGGTAGAACATGCTCAAAACTTTCTCTACTTTGAAAGCATTCAGAAGAAGAAAAAAAGATAAAATCTGAACCTTGTCATAAAGTGCCTTTTCACAGATACTTAAACGTGACATCCTCTGTACCTTGATCTTCAGTCAGAAAAAGAATTATTGCACCTTGGCTCTGCAATACATACTTGTTATTTTTTGTAGATTTGTTTCTCCTCTTTCTCAAAGAGTAACTATAAGGACCACTGTTTTATCCAGCTCTTTATATGGGGGCGTTTAACTGCTGGAGTGTTTTGCAAAAAGATCAGATAATATGTTCTTAATTTTTGTCACCTCCGAGTAATTCTTGTCCTTTTTTATTTTAGAACTATGAGGTCATTAGGGAAGCTTTGGTGCTGAGCCATTTAATGCAGCTACAGCACAGGTGTCAAACTCGCCACATCACGTTGCCGTCACGTGACGTTTCACAATGTTTTTCCCATTTGCGGAGCTGGGGTGGGCGTGGGCATGGGCTGCACGTGATGCGTCTGGTTCTTGGGCTGCCAGTTTGACACCCCTGAGCTGCAGTAATTAACATCAATTTAACAATGGTACAAATCAATCAAGCCTGTTTTAGGACCGCAGTGATATACGTAAGATCATTTCATTACTGAGTGCATTTCAAGGTGCTGGTTGTTACCCATGAAGTCATTCTTGGTTATTTGAGGGACCGCCTGTCTCCAGTTGTTTGTGCCCTTCTGGTTCATTCAGGCAGAGTGGGCATACTCTAGGTCCCCTCAATTAAGCATGGTCATCATGTGAGACCAAGGAAGTGTGTCTTCTCTGTCAGCAGCCTTTGTCCTCTGGACCAGTATCTCCCTGGAGACATGCAGAATTCTCCCTCTTCAAGGACCCTGGAAGTTTCTTAAGACATGGCTCTGTTTCCAGGCCAATAGTTAGGATGTCTATAGAACCTGTGCTGAGTCTTTTTTTCTGAATGATGAGGATGTTGTTTTACTCTGGGATAGTTATGTTGTTTAAAGTTGTGTTTTTGGATATATTGTGAGCCTCCCAGAATCTTTTTGGAGTTGGGCTGTGTTAACAAATCTAATAAATAAATAAATGTGAAGTTGTAGCTATTAGGGCAGTGTTTCTCAACCTTAGCAACTTTAAGATATGTGGACTCCAAATCCCAGAATTCCCCAGCCAACCATGAGTTGAAGTCCGTATATCTTAATGCTGCTGTGGTTAAGAAACTCTGCACTAGGGCAACTAGATATGAGCTATAAAATAAACCATACAATCACTGGATGACGGCAAAGAACTGGAGGTTTTTATATCACTTTGCTACTCTCTTGTGGTTTTCTGGGTTTTGCAGACCAGATATGCTAGCCCCATAAATCATTGCTTAAAAAACAGAATGTCCAGGCCTGCGTAATATGTTAAATGAAAACAAACTAATATTTATATTTGTAATATTTTAAATCACCTTGCTCCAGAGCTTCTAGGCAGCATCCAGAATATTAAAAACACAGTCCAGAATAGCAATAAAACAAAACTAAAACTCTAAGCAGCAACAAAGCAGTAGTGGCAAGATCTTTCTCTAGTAGTTGCTTCTGCCACTTCAAGAACATTATGTCTTAGCTTGTTGCACAAGTCCAGTAAATGTCTTTATAGCACTCTGAAAGTTAAGTGCTAAAAAAATAGCAATAGGATTGGGGAAAGAAGGGAAAGATTACTTCAGAGGGATACCTTTATTTCTCTTTTATTTCCCCCCCCCCTCCAGTGTCTGTTGTCTCAGGGAATATTAGCAATAAGCTTTCAAAAAAGCTTTCTATCTCCACAAGGGTTATATTCTTTTCTGGTAACCTTATTGGTATTTATATGAACTCTTGAAACACAAAAACATTTGCAGAAGAACTGAAAGAGTGTGGTAGGTATTCAATTATATAAAAGATACCTCAATGACAATTACCTATAAAATATTATGGATGTTTACATGCCAAAGACTAAGATTTCTTAACTGTGTGACTTTTGAAGCTTGTTTCTTTACGTTTCCAAGACTTTGTTCTTTTTTCAATCTTTTTCTAATTCAATTTACATCACTTTACTTTTTTCTTTTTATCTTAACATTTTGTCTGGTAAAGGTTCTTTCCTTTATTGATTTGTTTTGGGGTACAAACCCTAACATTAGGTTCTCTTAAATAGTTAATGCAAAATCTATCCAAGTGGAAATGCTGCCCAATTACCAGAAAGAAAAAAAATGTAGTGCATATAATATATTAATGAGAGAACAGGACAGCCCAGCCCTATGCATAATTTGTTGTTGAAGAGGCCCAAATGGGTCCTTATTCCATTATAACTAATGATAACATTACTATGCCAGATAAATCAAACTGTCTGTTCTACCTATTAGACTCCACTAATTCTCTCCCAGTATCTAATAAGACCATGTAATACTTCAGACAGTAGAAGTAGGCAAGCTATAAATCTCTTGTAGCCCTTCTTTTTTTTCCAAATAGTTGATGTTCCAAAAATCACATATTCCTCAGTTTTGATAGCAACTTTATGAGTCAAGCTTTCTCAGTCTCCGTAATGAACTTTCTGTTTAGTTAAGTGAACTGATTTCCTTTCCATGTTGGTATTTGGAAAGGGTTTATCCCCCAACAGTATTTTTATTGAATTGAATTGCAATGTAAATTGTTAAACATCTGTTGTAATATTTCTATTTAATTTAGTTTTAGTTTTAGTTTCTATTCAGTTTAAGTTTAGGTTTTTTTAAAATATATATATATATATATACTAGATTGCTGTGAGGCTTCAATAGTTGAAGCATAGAATGTAATGATATTTAATTATTTATATCCTGCCTTTATTATTTTTATAAATAACACAGGGCAACAAACTTACCTAATACTCCTTTCTCTTCCTATTTTTCCCACAACAACTCTGCGAGGTTTGTTTATTTATTTATTTAGTGTATGGCAAACTCTATGAGGTAGAGTTGGGCTGAGAGAGACTAACTGGCCCAAAGTTACCTAGCTGGCTTTCACGCTTAAGGTGGGACTAGAATTCACAGTCTCCTGGTTTCTAGCCTGGTGCTATAATCATTGGACCTACATTTAGCCACCAAAGAAAAAGTGGATTGGTGGTCCTGCATTGTTTTCAGTGGAAAAACAAACAAACAAATAAAACCACTTTTCTTTTCGTCTGAGTTATGAAGAATAAACACACTTTTTCAATGAAAAAAAAGAAAAGTTCTATCAAAGTCCCAGACACACCCATTTTAATGATGTTACCACATCATTGTGCTATGCATTACAGCCTTGGTTACTTGGGTAAACACAATCTCCACATGTCTATAGTTATCCTCTTCTGCATTACAAGATAAAATATATCTTGTTTTATACCTATGTTCTATGCCTTAAAAATATGCTCTTATAGATAGCCACAAATTGAGGAAAATATTCAGAAGCCAAAAAGGACCAAAGCATTCATTGAGTCGAGGACAATAGATAATGTGAGGAAGAGACTGAGGGTTGCTGCTCTCTGACTCCCTGATGTATAAGAGGGAGGAGAAGAAAAGCATAGCAGGCTTCCAAGACTAGTTACTAGAGACTCTTTCAATAAAGCAGAAACTTCCTGTGGAAGCAGTTTCCTGATCTGGACTGTCTTACAGGGTTGGCAGCTGTCTTCATCATTGTCAGCCATTCAGTCATGTCCAACTCTCAGCCACTCTATGGATCAGCACTCTCCATGCCCTTCTGTCTAGCACTGTCTCCTTCAGATCCGCCATGGTCATGCCAATGTCATCCTTTAGAGTGTCTAGCCAGCGGGTGCTAAGGCATCCCCTTCTCCTTTTTCCTCTGATCACTCCCACATGATTGATTATATGAGTGAGTCAGCTCCCATGACATGACCATTTGTTTGTGAGGCTGATGTCTTTACTCTGCCAGTTGTTATTCGTGCTAGAAATTTCAGTTCTTCTAAGTGTTATACGAGCCGAGGTGGCGCAGTGGTTAGAGTGCAGCACTGCAGGCTACTTCAGCTGACTGCTAGCTGAAGTTCGGCAGATCGAATCTCACCAGGCTCAAGGTTGACTCAGCCTTCCATCCTTCCGAGGTGGGTAAAATGAGGACCCAGATTGTTGGGGGCAATATGCTGACTCTGTAAACCGCTTAGAGAGGGCTGTAAAAGCACTATGAAGCGGTATATAAGTCTAAGTGCTATTGCTATTGCTATTGCCTTCTGATCTCGGAGCTGCAATCACCACTTTGGTTGATTTTAGAACCCAGGAAGATGAATTCTTTTGATGTTTCGATTGACAGATGTACCTATAGTCAAATGGATGAAGAATGCAGGAGCAGGCTTTTTTAATATTATTATTATGCTCGGGAAAGCAGATAGAAAAGTTATAGTTTTTCTCATCTGTCTGCCTCTTAGGACAGTCGCTTGGTGCTTCTTCCAGTTCCTTATCTAGAAAGCTTCCTATTAGCATGTTGACTAGTAGCTATATCTAGTCCTATCCTTCATCAGTTTGAGTTTCCCATGCCCTTCACAGAAGAGGCCAAATATAAAATAAATCTTGGTAGATTTTTTGGTATGTTACATGGAAACATTTTTTCATACACACACAGGAACATGGCAGCATTACATAGTACAATATTCAATCCATGAGCATCAGTAACATAGCAGTCCTTTGGATAGTTAATTAGGATTAGATCTGTTTAATCTTATTTTGACTTTTTTGTTCTGCACAGAAAGAACATTGTGCATTAGCTTGTATTAGAAATGAAGCAAGTTGGTGCCATCATTTAAGCCATTTAAAAGGATGAATTAGGAACAAAATCAAAGAATAAAGGCTATTTTTTTACAATTCTCTGACTACCAGAAAGGCAGAACCATACACATTACCAAAATGTACTAGAAGATATAATTTTAAGGAGACAAAAGATATAAATTATTATGAAATACTGGGTTGAAGAAGAGTCACGTTGCCAATATTCAGTTTTACATTAATAATGAAATAATATTAAATTTAGTTTTTATCTTGTATCACCTATTTTTCAGAACATATCTTTACCACATCACTCAAAGACTATTTTCAGACTCAGTCTGAAAAATTTGCCCATAGCTATAATATACTAATCTGTAAGAATTCAATGCTACTATATCATTTTTTCCTTACTTCTCTATTTTACTCCATTTATTTCTTGCACTTTTTACTTTTTCCTTAATTTATTTCTTTTTTATTTTTTTCTCAATTTATATTGGTTTTTACCTTCTTGTTTATAAACTTTTAATAAAAATTATGTATAAAAAATAATTTGGGGAATTACATGCTAAGTCTTCTGGCATTTCAAGGAACAAATCACATTAAAAAAAGACATCACTGCTTACTGTCCAACCAATTAGTACATTATTGTGTAAGTCTGGATGTTTTAGGCTTCCCAAATCACTTCACTCAACATTCCTGCTGCTATATTTCCCTGCTAATACCAGTTCAGCTCCAGTGTGGCTCATTGTTTAATCTGTAAATGAAATCTGCTAGGATTCCAATCGCTTGAATTTATGACCTTTTGTCTAATTTCCATGCTGAGTAATCGACACTCTGCATAACACTGGCTGCCATTTTTTTTCTCAATCTGTGAAAAGCAAAAAGAAATTCTGCAGCAATTGCGTTAAAGGAACACTTAGGCTCCAAGGTCTGGCATCGTTTGTGACATAGATTCTGATGTCAGATCCTGCCAGGCTTTGAGGGAATTTCAGTACTAATCTGGACTTCCCCGACCCCACCCCTTGTTTTGCTTGAACCATGCATAATAACTTGATTACTGATCTACAGAATGCATTCCCCTAATTCTCTAATTCTATCAGAGGTGGGTTCCTCCCAGTTCGGACTGGTTCGCCCAAACTGGTAGCGACCTGCTGGTAATGTCACAATGATGTCACGGATCTGGTTCAGTCGGTGCCGGTCTGTGGACGCCGCCATATTTTTTTGAATTTTTTTGATATTTTTTGGGTTTTTTTTTTTTTATTTTTTCCAATTTTTTGTTCTTCTGCGCATGCACAGAAGCCGAGTTTTCGGCACTGCGCATGCATCGCCATCTTGTTTTCAACTTTTTTGGAGGGGGATTTTTTTAAAAAAAATTTGTACCCACGTGGTGCGGGAGGAAGTGAACCGGCAGCGAGGTAAGTTAGAACCCACCCCTGAATTCTATCAACCCATAAGAGAATTGCAGATGTTTAATTCCATGTTATTTGTGCATATCTCTGTGTTTGTGTGTGCCTTCAATGTTGACTCCTGGCTGCTGCCTGGAGAAGTCGCTGCAGTTTTCATGGCAAGATTTCAGAAGTGGGTTGTCATTGCTGCTTTCTCCCTAGGACTGAGAGAGAATGGCTGGTCCAAGGTCACCCGGAACTAAGCTTTACTTCAAACATATTAGCACCCAGCTTAGACAACTGAGCCACACTGATTGATACAAAAGACCTCATAATATTTAAGCAGATTTAAACAGCTCTGCACCTTTTCTGTGCCACCCTCTTTCTTTGCTCATCCCTCCCCTGAAAGCTAGAGTCTCTCTAAATTCTTTCTCACAACAACAAAGCATGGTCTTTATCCTGCAATATTTCCTCTTTGTCTAACTCTTTGACACTCTTGAGGAAGTCTATAATAGATTTGTTTTATTTTCCTCAGGAGGTTTGACTTGTAACAAGGGATGGACCCTGCCTCATTTTAGAAGGCTGTGGTTGTTTTTGATCAGTACTGATCACAAAGTTCCTGTGTATTATTGAGATGTAGTGAATTTGAATGTTTGATATTGCCATCCATTGAAAATGACATTGAAGTACCCTGAGTAAGTCAGAAAGCTCCCCTCCATTGTGTGTTTTTGTGTGTATATGAATATTGTAAGAAACTCTTTATGGGAGCATTAGTCACTTTGGGGAACGTGGTTGCAGATTTATTTGCATATCTTCCATTCCTATTACCTAAGTAGTAGTTAACCAGATACGTTCCTGAGCTTTTATCATTTTTTTCTTTTCCTAATATAACACATAATTTATGCTTATGTTTTAAGGATCTATGCCACACCTTCTCAGGAAATAACTTTCTGTTACATAATTCAGAATGTTCAAGTATCAACATCATGTGATTTTCAACTTCTCCTTTTTCATAGCATTGCAATAACACAAGTTGTAGGCTAGGCAAGTCATTCAGAAGAGTAAGGTAATGAAGACGAGTATGGATAAAGCATCTCTTTTGCATGCAAGTTTTCTTCCAAGTCAATGGGACTAGATGCAGCTACTTAAATGATTCCAAGAAAGGAACTTTATTTGCTTTCTGACATCTTCCAAAGCATTTTTTACAAATACTTTGCATTGCTTCAGTCAATTGTCTAACAATAATTCAGCTCAAGTATGCTCGTATATTATTATTATTTTTTTTAAAAAAATACTGTTTACATTTCAACTGCTGATTGGAAAAAAGCAGGGAGAAGATGGCAGGAAGTAAGTGGAGTTGGGATTTTTTAAAAAAAAATGATCTTCCAATATAGTTGCCACACTCTGGTATTTTCCAACAAGATATGACCAATGGCTATACTTTTGTGGGTATTATAGAAGCTGAAATCCAACACATCTGAAACACTCCAGGTTGGGGATGGATATGGCAAGATATATAGCCTTTTTTTCCTTCAAAAATATCTTTTTAGATCCTTATTTCTCCTTTGAGAGCAACTGTAGAAGGAATGGGTTTTAAGAACTGGATTTTATTATGAAGATTCCAATATTTGACCTCCACATCAAAAGCTGAAATTATTGACAGTTTGAGATGTTGTAATATCAGTCTCCATGGCTAATTACAAAGCTTCAGTCCTCTAATTCTTGATCATAATGATATAACTTTTAGGAACTTCTTGTCTTTCTCTATATCAGGGGAGTCAAACTTGTGTCATCACGTGATGTATTGGTACTTCCCCCCCCTTCACTAAACCGGGCATGGGCGTGGCCAGCGCATGATGCATCCAGCCCACGAGCCACGAGTTTGACAGCCCTGCTCTACATCTAATCAGTCTCTATCTTCCAGATCCTCATCTGTTTGTAACCTCTCTGGGTACAATTGACTTGCATGATCATCTTCTATTTTTGTTTCATCCATCATGACTTTTAAAACCTTCTGTCATGTGAAGTGTTATGCTTTAAAGCTTCTGTCATCTTGACTTTTATGTTCAAAACCTTCTGTCATATTAACTGCACTGCTGTGACCAAGCTTGATGGCACTTCACAGAGGGAGCTCTTAACTTTCCACCTCCTTCTCTCTCTCTCTCTCTCTCTCTCTCTCTGTCTCTTTCTTAGAATTTGAGATAAGTTTGCCTTTCTTACAGAATGAATTCTATGGGGTGGCTCTGGGACTTTCCATACAGCATGCGCTAAAATCCTTCCAGATGTCTTCCAGATGTAGAGGTTGAAGAGAATAATAGTCCAGGATAACTCAAACCAGCCTTCTCCACAAAAAAAATTAATGCATTGTGTTCATAAATGAGAAATCTAGGAGAAGATTCTCACTGGCATACAGTATCTGCTGAATGTTTTTTTTTTTTTTTTTAGGAGCAGCACTCAAGGAGGAACCTGTGACTCTGCTTTGCAAGTCATAGATCTCTCATAGATCTCTGTTAGAAGGTTCACACTTTCAATCACAAAATCACCATAACACCCTGGGGGAGGGGAGGCTTGTGTTACAGACTTGCTGGCCCAGTTTTTAAATTAGTGCTCATCATTAATGACAGTAACAATACTCTTTTGGAGAAAGGAGGTTTTCCCCTGATATAAATAGGGCCATGCTTCAGACCAGAGGTGGGTTCCTGCCGGTTCAGACTGGTTCTATAGAACCGGTAGTAACTTGGCGGCCTGGGTTGCTAGCATCGGCAACAACCCAGGCCTGCCACGCCCCCAAATTGGCTCTCTCGGCTGCGCCATAGGTGCTGCCATTTTCTTTTTTGCTTCTGCACACGTGCAAAAGCTGTTTTTTGCTTCCGCGCATGTGCAGAAGCTGGGTTTTTAGCACTGTGCATGCACGCGCACGCGCGGCGCCTCAAGGAGCGAACCGGCAGCGAAGAAAAGAAGAACCCACCCCTGCTTCAGACTGCCATTGTTTTCATTCCCCAAACTCTCTGGAGCAGTTTGAAAGCAATACATAACATTGAGAATCATATACAGATTGCAGACTTCCTCTATGCTGCTTCTGACCCTAGAGTAAGCAAGATCTTTTCCACCCCATTCCATCCAAAATGGAAAAGGGAAAAATAACCCACTATTCAAAGAGCCTGAGCATTTCAATTCACTTGTTTCACAGGATATGGAACACAGGATTTAGGAGAGGAGTGGAATAAGAATTTTCTCAAGTTGGGAAATGAACTACAGTGTCCCACCATCTTCTTTTC
Source organism: Thermophis baileyi (assembly GCA_003457575.1). Taxonomy (NCBI): domain Eukaryota; kingdom Metazoa; phylum Chordata; class Lepidosauria; order Squamata; family Dipsadidae; genus Thermophis; species Thermophis baileyi. The sequence goes on along the minus strand of QLTV01002954.1, from coordinate 789,033 downwards.
TCTGTAAAAAGAGAGCTTCTTGGAGGTTTTACTTAAACCACAGTTGAGCAAGACATAAACCAGCTTAGTTTTCCAAATCCAAAGCTTCTTTCAAACCAGTGCAAAATCTTCAGGTAAAAGAACCATGAAGGATAACAGCAATTTCATTGCAGTTAGATAATTCTACTGCCTATTTCCTGCATCATAGCAGCTTACTTGCTATTCTGTGGGAGAATCCAGAATGTTCATTAATTTAAGGATGGTGGACTTTTTTTTTTCTTCTGTATTTGTTATTTGGCAGTTTTGTCTAGCCGCCAAAGAAGGAAGTTAAGAGAAGAAATAATACATTTCTTCAAGACATTTGAGTTAGCTCTATTGTACTGTACAGCTCAATCAGTACAAAAGTTGAGATTTTTTGTAGAACAGGCTTGGCCCCAGTTCCATTTAACTGAGCAAAATCTATGGAGGCTGGGAAAATATCCATCATCTGTTGACATTTTATGGAGCTCTATAAAGCATCTGTAAATATTCACACATTATTTGTCTGCAAAAGCAAATTATGACTGAAGTGGCTTTCTGATCTGTGATTGCCAATGCTTATGCTCATAGAGGTCACCAATCAATCACAACTTATCTGTGGGAATAATAATCTGAATATGGCAAGAAGACAAGGAACCAGGAATTCTCCAAGCATCTGATCATTTGAATCTGGCTGCTAGTTTGGTTGCTAGTGATCTGATGAACCCTTGGCTAGTAAGAAAGGTCAAGTATGCCTTGGCACTAGGAGACAGACAACAAAAACTCATCAACTTCATAAATCTCTACAGTCATTTAGAAACAGATGGCAGCACTGTTGATTTACTAGGCCAGTACTTGGGTATCATGTGAAATTACTAATTCCTATTTTGTTTGCTCATTTTAGGAACGAGAGCATTGCAACCATTCCAAGGATATATCTATATTTTCTATCCAAATGAACTACCGGTACTTCTTATAAAAATAATAGTGACTGAAGCTAAAATTTGACTCAGAAGAATTTTTAGTGGAAGGAGATTTAGCCTGTTAAAAGTTGGACTTGCAGGTCAGAAGCAGATCATGCATCAGTGCCATCCAACATGACATAAGAAATAGTTCTAGAGAAAGAATATGATTCAGAAAGGAACATTATACATTCTGGAGGCTACAATACCTATGTGGAGGCTCAGCTCATCACCATTTTGACAAAGAGAGTTGCTCATGAAAAATATTAATGCAATAAGTATGTCCTCATTTATTTTATGTTTGCCTTAGGGAACGATAGATTTAGCTGTCAGGTTTTTAGTAGGCTTGTCATCTCTTTTGTTGTGTAGAAAAATGGGGGAGGGAGGATTGGGGAAGGCTCCTCTGTTGGACAGAAATACTTTTTCACACTTTGTGTAGTATCTGTTACTCCAAGGAAATGGTCAGGCCCTGTGGTAATATCAAAGCACCAGGAAGGGGTTCTTTCTGGGCTCCTTTTATTACTTCTTCACCAGAAGGAGAATTGTGTCTGATTATTGAAGAATAAAAGGTATCAGTTTTAAGAGCCGCAGTGGTGCAGTGGTTAGAGTGCAGTATTGCAGGCTACTTCTGCTGATCACTGGCTGCCAGCAGTTTGGCAGATCGAATCTCACCAGGCTCAAGGTTGACTCAGCCTTCCATCCTCCCAAGGTTGGTAAAATGAGGACCCAGATTGTTGGGGGAAATATGCTGACTCTGTAAACTGCTTAGAGAGGACTGCAAAGCACTATGAAGCGGTATATAAGTCTAAGTGCTATTCCTAAGTGCTGTTACCATCAATAGCACATTTAATGCTCACTGTCTATGCATTAATAAGTTTTTTTTAAGGCCTTAACATGACAGAAGACTTTTTTTTTTGCTTTGATTTAGGGCTGTCCACTGATACGATAAAGAAAAAAAAGGCAAGATGGTGGTTGTGATGGTACAATTGAAATTCAACTCATAAAACTAAACAGAACTTTAATGGTACCTTTGCAACAACTATCTTGACTTTTTAATTATAATTAAATAGTCAGCCGGATGTTTAGCCTGGATTTGGCTCTTTTATCTAGCTTGGGATGGGAACGTGTTGTGGTTTCATAGTGTTAAGATATAGTTGTAGGGTGTAAACAGTTCCAAGTAAAGTTTTTTTTGTTTTGTTTTGTTTTTGCAGTTGATTGATGGTGAATTTGTAAATTATTATTACTACTCAATTTTTATCCCACTTTTTTAGGGTCAGCTCAAAGGCAGCAGTCATACTTAATACTGTTTCCTCTTAATACTCTTTATCCACAATATCTTTGTGAGGTGGATTTGGCTGAAAGAGAGTGATTGGTCCAAAGTCACCCAGCTGGCTTTCATGACAAGGCAGGCCTGAACTCCCAGTCCCCTAATTTCTAGGCCAGCATCTTGACCACCAGACCAAACTGGCTCTTCTGCTTTGCTTTCAGGCTCCATTAAATATAGTTCTTTATGTCATAAGATATCTATTTTGGCTGCACCCTAATATCTTCTTTTTTCAGAATTAAGAAAATAAAAGTTTCTTATATTCTAATCACAAGAACCAAAAGAAATATGAATCTAACTGAATTTAGGTTCACATACTTATTACAAATCTGGAGAATGTTATTTTTTGTGGTATTGTTTCACATTTAATCCTGATCTCAAAACTCTGTATATCCTGTTTTTCAGAATTCAAAGGAGTATGGAAGGACAGTTTCTAAGCAGCTGAGTTTCTCAATTCATTTTAGGAAAGAGTAGAACTCCAGAAAAAAATTGTCCTAGTAATGAAACAATTCTCTCTGATGATAACAATGAAAAAAGTGGGGTGCCCTTTTAGTGAAGACATATTAATGTGGCAGCTTATATCCAAAATCAGGTTTGTTATCAGATAGGACCTTGCATCTGAAATAGTTACCCACAAAAGTAGAACTTCACACCTATATGCATTTCATGGCAGGGAAGTCATATACAAAATTTAATGTGTTTCAACAACAGTGTCACAGAGTTTACACTACATGTGAGATTCTTTGTGGTAATGCCAACAGAAGTGTCTTCTATTGTTACTTATATGAGATAAAGCAACAAGAAAGAATCTTGAAATGATCATGTGTAAATCTCTGAAAGGACACTACACATCAAGGCTTCAAGCAATTGATTGGAAGGGATATTTAGATCACTTGGCAAAGCATAACTGTGAATGAGTCACATGGTTCTAGTAGAGGAACACCTGGATTCAAACATTTTAGAAACTCGTTCTGAGCAGAAAGGAGAGTACCAATTCTGTGACTCTGGTATTACACATTACAATACATTCTTCAGTCATTAGACTTTCAAAATAAAAAAAATGACATTAGACAGAAGCAGCTATTAGTATTTCATAGTGTCTAATCAGTTAATGTCTCTCAGCCTAGAATTATACTGACCTTTAAAAGTTCGCAAGAGCTGCAAGAAATTTGTTATTCCAATTTTGGTTTTCCTGCTTAATCTTTCTTCAGATTATGCAGGAAGAGTTATTAAAACCAAATCTTGAATAAGGACAGTGTGTTTCTATCGTGAAAGCTTTTTTAGCTTTTTAAAACATCTTCTATGTGGGTCACCAACATAAAGAAAACCTTGTTGAGCAGAGAACATCTTGACTTTCCACCACTGCAAAATGACACTTAAAAGAATATTTTGGCCTTACTTTTTCCATGCAATCAAGATGGAGAAGGAATCCCAACAGTGGAATAAGTTTTGGAGGAACAGCTTTATTGAATCACTCTTGTATCATATCAGGTACAGAAAAGACCCAGAAAGATATTCCTACCAGCCTTTCCTTTTTTATCATAAAGGGTCAACAAATGTGATGTAGCCTTGAAGGCAGAAGGAGATTGGGTTTGTATTTGAAAGGATGAAGGAGGAGAAAAGCAAGTATCATGTTCACCTTAATCAATTTTTAACAAGAGCTATTGCTAACAGCATCAGGAGACTCATAGTCATGATGGCCAGAAAGAAAGAGTATATAGTACTGACTTATTGGCCAGAGGATAAGCAAGCAACCTTTATGAACATGCAGAATGGAATATCATTCCAGAAATGATACCAATTCTTTTTGTCCTTGGCTGATACTGGGAAGATGCTAAAATGCTATTATCTGCTAAAAACAGCTGAAAAGTTGTAGAATGATAAAACTTGTCATATGTTTGTCTGGGTTATTAAACTGACTTTTAACAATAAAAGTTGTTTTAGAGTCATGATGCTAAAATATATGACATACATTTTATATATGACATAGTCTCAGCCCTAGGAAGAAGGCACTAGCAATACATTTCCAACAATGTTGCCAAGAAAACTTCATGATGTTCCCAGGAGTCAAGACTGAATTGATGGCATAGTAGATTTAATCATAATACATGATTAATCATAACGAGAATAAAACACATGAAGACTGGTTGCAGGATTTGAGTTTGGCTGGTCTAGAGAAAAGAATGACTAGGGGTGACATGATAGCAGTATTCCAGTATTTGAGGTGCTGCCACAAAGAAGAGGGGGTCAACTTATTTTCCAAAGCACCAGAAGGCAAGGCAAGAAACAATGGATGGAAACTAATCAAGGAGAGAGGCAACCTGGAATTAAGGAGAAACTTTCATCACTGGAGGTTTTTAAGAAGAGACTGGACAGTTGCTTGTCTGAAATGGTATAGGAGCCGCGGCGGTGCAGTGGTTAGAGTGCAGTACTGCAGGCTACTTCTGCTGATCACCGGCTGCCAGAAGTTTGGCAGATCGAATCTCACCAGGCTCAAGGTTGACTCAGCCTTCCATCCTTCCGAGGTTGGTAAAATGAGGACCCAGATTGTTGGGGGCAATATGCTGACTTTGTAAACCGCTTAGAGAGTGCTGTAAAGCACTATGAAGCGGTATATAAATCTAAGTGCTATTGCTATTGCTATATAGGGTCTCCTGCTTGAGCAGGAGGTTGGATTAGAAGACCTCCAAGGTCTTCTGAATATGAAAAAAGTTACATAAAAATAAAATAATGAAAATCTCTCTTGCTCCTCCCCACATTAGGTCATTTGCAGAATAATCTGACCAGTTCTAGGCTTCATTTTACAAATAATGATACAGTAAGAATGTCCTATGCATGGCCAAAGAAAAAAAAAAAGCAGGCAAAATATACAAAGATAAAGATCGCAACTATCTTTAAAGGGTAAGCATTGGTAGGTTTTTGTGCAGCTAGGGAAAAATGCATTTCTTTTGGGTATTCAAATCTAAAGGAATTAAGGTGAATAAATGTTAGGAAGTTATTTAAACTAGTTTCAATTAGAGTGAAGGTTACTGATAAAAAGGTTGAGAAGGAAAACGCCTTAGGGGATTTGATAGGAATTTCATTACGTAAAATCTGGTTAATACAGTATGTAAAATAAATGTAGTACATTAGCTAACTGAATTAGTGGGACAGCTGAACAGTGACCCTAAGAGTTTGTTTTCTTGAAATCACTTGGCAGTCCCATTATCTAAATGTTACAATACAATTATGTTACCTTTGACACACTTTTTGGTGTGAATAAGCTGGACTTATGAGCTCTTTAAATATATGTACCGGAAAACATGAGGATTAAAAGAAGACAGGGAACGAAGTTCTGGGTGTAGTTCACACCTGAGTTCTGGGTGTAGTTCAGTGGTAGGTTGCTCCCGGTTCGGCCCGGTTCTTAGAGCCAGTAGCGGCAGCGGCAGGAGGCTCCACCCACCTGCCCGGGACACTTCTGCATGCGCAGAAGCGTCATGCGTGAGCGCACGTGTGAACCGGTAGTAAAGGGTTTTAGAACCCACTACTGGTGTAGTTGGGAATTCATATAGTGACATTGTAATGGCCACCAACTAGGCCTTAAAAATGTATTGACTTATTTATTTGCATTTATTAGAACCTCCCAACTCCAATGGACTCTGGGTGGTGTACAAAACCGAAAAATACATAAATACAGGTACAACATTAAACCACACAGGCAGCCCAGACTGAAATGATCTTATCAACAGCACAAATCAAACAAGCTTCTCAGAAACACTATAGTACATTAATCCATCAATCCCAGGCCTGGGATGAAAACCAGAGCTTTCTGGAACCCTAGGCAAGAGGGTGCAGGAGGTCCAGAGGGTGACATCTACACCACAGAAGGCATGCTTTCTTGGCTCCAAAAAAATGAGTGTTTAATTGAGGGGACCTGCAGTGTACTCACTCTGCCAGAATATACCAGACAAGCAGGAATAGTTGGAGATAAGCAGTCCCTCAGATATCTGGGCCCTATGCTATACGGGGGTTTATAGACAATAACCGTCACCTTGAATTGCACTGGAGGCCAACTGACAACCAATGCAGCTCATGTAGCAGTGGTGACACATGGACATACCGAGAAGCAACTGTTACTGCTCTTACCATTGGATATATTCATGAAGGACAAATCTATGAAGTGTTATGTCAGCCTTGTGAGTTAATCCAGATAAGAAGTATACTATTGTACTATTTGTTATATTAACATAATCTTGAAATATTATACTATTTGTTACATTAACAAAATCTTGAAAGTATATTTCTCCCATTGTCATTATAGTCCAAGAAACTAGAGAGGTCCCTTCTGAGAAATATGTCACACCCACAATTGTTTTGCAGGCTAAGCTCCCTCTTATCTGACTGTTGCCCTGGCTGCAGCTCTTCTCCATGTTTCCCCTAGTCATTCCCAAGGTTATTAATCTTAAAGAATTAATATTATTACAGGGTTGAGGACAACATTTTTATAGATTCCAGCCGTAAGGAAAAACACGTGTTTCCATTTGTTGCTTGCAAGTAGCCCAGAGGCATTTAGCTGGTTACTTGGAGAAACAGAATTGTGGACTAAGATAAGGAGCCTTCTCTTGATTCAACAGAGCTATTTTTTATTTGTACACATGCTGTATACTTATTTTTGCATATTTAACATGAAGGCCTGAAGGAAACATCTAGGTACTTTCATCAGAAACTTTTGTCAACCCTTTGAAATGCATTTACCTAGCATATGACATACAATGTCAGGGAAATCTACAAATGCTAGACACAATGTAGTCCTGACAGCCTAGGTTGCTAGTTCATTCTGTTTGGCACTAGCACACCTATCTTTGGTGCACAACGGAGGGTGAACTAGTTTTACACAAGCTAACTAGTGGCTCTTGGGTTGCTAGCTCTTTCAGGCTCCTCCGCCAGTCTCACTTCGTTTCATGTCATGTCACATTGCCTCGCATCCGGCCAGGTCCAGTGCCAGCTTCTACACACATGAACGCAGCTAGGTTTTTCCCACCAAAGTGGTACCCATTTATCTACTCAAAAAATTGCATGCTTTTGAACTGCTGGATAGGCAGGAGCCAGGGAACGAGCGACAGGAGCTCACGCCATCTTCTGGAGCCGGGCTAGGACTGCCAGAATGCACACCAATTCTGGCCAGCAGTTCCAACATCATTAAGCCACTGTGCCACCGCATCTCCCATCTTTTGAAATAAACAATTCTAAACAATTATCTGATGGTGAACTTGGTCAGTGTGTGCAGGAATAATGAGATTGGCTTAGCCTCAATCCTTCCATCTGTCCCTTTAATTCACCAGCATGCAGACACATACCTGAACTGTCTCTGGAATTCTACATCATGAACAGTCAGTATGAACAAAGGGATGTTCAACAAAATGAACATCAACATAGCACAGATTCCCATTAATCCTGCCAACTATTTAAAAATATGACCAAGAATATCATACAGTGTCCATTATGTGAAGTTGCTGTGCTGCCAAGAAGGCAGAGGATTGGCGTGTACTTTCGGCAATAGCTTTATTGATACACTGCAGTCAGTAAATGAACTCTGTGAACAAGCTATTTTGGCCGTCACTCTTCTCCTTTGGAAGAGGTATCCACTTGAGGCCAAATCAGGACCACCCTATTGGCATTGAGCAAAGATAACTAAAGACCTGACTCTTCTGGAAAGCTTTGGAGAATTGATAGCATGGTAGGTGCCTTCTGTGCATTTGGTAATTGTTGCCATGATTGCATTTCATTGACATGCTAATGGACAGAAAGGTTTACTATTGTTACTTGTTTGGGAATTTTGTTATATTTGGTTTGTTTATCTTTCTGATTTACTTTTGTAAATCAGAGCCGAGGTGGCGCAGTGGTTAGAGTGCAGCACTGCAGGCTACTTCAGCTGACTGCTAGCTGCAGTTCGGTGGATCAAATCTCACCGGCTCAAGGTTGACTCAGCCTTCCATCCTTCCGAGGTGGGTAAAATGAGGACCCAGATTGTTGGGGGCAATATGCTAACTCTGTAAACCGCTTAGAGAGGGCTGTAAAGCACTATGAAGCGGTATATAAGTCTAACTGCTATTGCTATTGTATTATATGTGAGACCCTTACAGCCTTTTTTGGATTTGAGGGGCATATACAATAAATAATAATTAAATAAATGAATATAGGGGGGAGATGTTCTCTCCTAAAGGCTATCCATAGATTTGTTCTAGCTCCCCTTGCTGTTTTCCCCTGAATATCTTGGCTCAAGCACATTTCAGCTAGCCTGCTTCAGGTGGCTGGAGAAGATTGCATTCCAAGATGTTTCTGATGGAGAAGGCTGCATCCTGCAGTCATTTGCCACTTACAGATCGAGAAAGCAATGGAGAAAGCCAGTGCTTTCACACTGGCCCCACACAATTTCATTGTACACAGAAGTTACGAAAGACTCAGAAATATTTGCTATATCCATTGTGGCATGGAATGTTCAAGATTTGATTCGTTCTTTATTTATAGGGCTGTGCCATGAATATACATGCTTAGTCTGATGCCCTTAGGCCACATGCAGTCTTGAAAGTGTTGGATGCAGCTACCAGAATTCATCCAAAATAATTCAGCAAGCTAATTTTTAATGTGTTAGTTGAGGAACATGATTAAATAAAGGGGATAATTCTATTAACTATGCTTAATTATGTGATTTTAGTAAGATTTTAACTCAAATGTAGGAGCATGGGAGGGTTGCGTTTTTTGTAGAAAGTATTAATTTATTTTGGTACTGAATGCCTGTAGTTCTTGGCTCTCTCTTTCTCATGCTGTCTGTTTTATTTAGCTATACAATTCCAAGTCTAAGCAATTTGTAACCTGAATATTCAAAGGTTCGAACAAAAATACTATATTTGAATTGAAATTGAACAATTGAAATGTTCTATCATTAAACATAATTCAAATGTATGTGAAGATGACAATGCGAAGTTATCAACACTTATATTTAAAATCAGAATGCTTTAAGTGAATCTATGGTTGTTTCGATCCTAAATGTCAAACACTTTTGCCTATCCATCTATCCATGTACCTAGTTGAAAGAATTTGTTAGATTTCACAGTTAGAAAAATTCAGATATGCATTTTGGAACATCAAATTTTCAGTAGATGCAAACTTTCTTATTTCATAAGTACATCCTGTTTTATTTCCTGTTAAACATAATCCCTTATTTGATATATCAGCATCATGACATATTAATTGATCTTGTGGTTATGGTGCTTATAGCCCAAACCCCAAGCAGGTAATCTCTTTGGGGAGTGATAACCAAGCCAAGGAAGCTTATATACATGTAAGTAATAATTGCATGCACAAACAAGCGAAGATACCCAGTGAATGATTGGAGTCAGGGAGATTGATAGGAGGAGAGAAAAGAACATTGCTGTGAAATAAAGAGAGAAGAAGCTTCCATTACCTTGACTTTGTCCCAAGACAGAGTTCAAGTCACCAAGGGCTCCTTAGGCATTGCAAATGGCAACAGGGACACTTCTGTGTTGCAGGTGCCAGTACGTAATATGTCATGCATTGTTCAATACATTGTTTGGCTGCCAATGATTAGGGATCTCTGGGATAACAGCTCCTGCCACTGCAATTTGGAAGTCAGAAATAGATTGTGTTGGAAAAGAACTAATTTTATTTAAGTCGTCCATCATATTTCTTTTCTGGCTAAACAATGTCAGATTAGGATTTCTCTTTCATTGGTCTCACTCCTGTTCTCACATGTTGCTGTAGTGACAAGAGATACAATCCAGGTAAAGCAAATAATCCATCCTACTGAAATACCAGAACTTTTCCTATGGATGAAGAAGTGAAACTGTCCACACCTACACCATTTCAGATCTCTGTCTTTGTCTCTGTCTCTGTCTCTGTCTCTCTCTGTCTCTCTGTCTCTGTCTCTGTCTCTGTCTCTCTCTCTCTCTCTCTCCATCATCAACATTATCATCTAACTCTGCAATCGTGTAGTTATGGACAGCATATCTATATCTATCTATATCTGTCTGTCTAGAGAGAGAGAGATAGATAGATAGATAGATAGATGATAGATAGATAGATAGATAGATAGATAG
>QLTV01002954.1:751232-768671 GCA_003457575.1 Thermophis baileyi | reverse complement strand
TGTTACATATTTTTACATAAATAAAGGGAGACCAGTATAGATCTATTTCAAGCTATTTAGCTCTCATCAGCTAGCCACACCCTTATGGGATTAGAACCTGGGCCACTTGCCTTGTTATGCAAATGTTTAAACCTCTGATATATATATAGGGGTGTTTACCTGTCTTTGAACCTTCAGACTGTTATTGGATTCTTTTCATTTTACCCAACATTCCCCTATAGACCTGTCCTACTCTTTGTTACTGTTGTGGCCTGTCGGCCACCGGCCTCTCCAGCAGCCGAATCAGAGGAGGAGGTGTGGGAGTCAGGGTCAGCATTAAGGCAACCTGAGAGCTCTGAGTGGGAAGAGGGAATGGAGCTGGCAGAGAGAGAGAGAGAGAGAGAGAGAGAGGCGGAGCCTGGGCCGTCCGTCAGCCCTCAGATCAGAGGCAGGATTCAGCAGGTTCTGACCAGTTCTGGCGAACCGGTAGCGGATATTTTGAGTAGTTCGGAGAACCGGCAAATACCACCTCTGGCTGGCCCCAGAGTGGGGTGAAAATGGAGATTTTGCAATATCCTTCCCCCAGGAGTGGGGAGGGAATGGGGATTTTGCAGTATCCTTCCCCTGGAGTGGGGTGGGAATGGAGATTTTGCCATATCCTTCCCCTGCCATGCCCACCAAGCCATGCCCACCAAGCCACACCACGCCCACCAAGCCACACCACGCCCACCAAGCCACGCCCACAGAACCGGTAGTAAAAAAATTGGATTTCACCACTGCCCCCCCAATATCTCTTGGAGGGGGAATGGGTTGCCATCTTTCTTTCTGTAACTGCAAATTGCATAGGTATGTAAAATGTACTGAATTAAAAGACTAATCGATACTGTGGTTAATACGTATCTCTCAATCTTTCCCAGATCCCAAGTATAATTGTAAAGCTCTATTTAGTAACATCTGAATTCAAATCTCAAGCTCATGTTTCATATCTAAAACTAGACAAAAACCGATACATACTTGTATTCTACAAGCTAACTGAAAAACAGATAAGTGAATCTGCAGTTTCATAGCTTTAGGTCTAACTTTGTTCTGCCACCCTAAGGAAATAGGATAGGAAGATATACTTGAATAGTAAAAAAAAAAAAAGTGTCCTTCCTAACATATTCTTTTTTTTTAGTAGTGACTCTAGGTTGGAATTCAAGAATGGCTGGTTTCAATGTCTTATCTATTTATTCAGTGAATAGAAGTCGCTATTGAAGTACTCATTTCAGACTTGACTACTTTATAAAGTCATTTAGATGTTCTGACAAAGACAGTGCTACAAACCCTTTGGGAAATCCACCCACTTGTATTTGCATGAGCTTGGCATCCACCAACTTGCAGCGTGAACTCTGCATATTTAAATGCTGAATGAGGCTGGTTTTACCATTTCAGAAGAGAGGGCCATCTGGAGAATGATCCAGGCATTTGGCAATAACTCTTTAGACAAAGAGCTTTGTAGAGTGATCCCAGGAAAAAGTCTTTGAGATAGGAGAGTGCTGACCTGTAGGCCCTCATTTCAGGGGTGGGTTCTAACTTACCTCGCTGCCGGTTCGCTTCCTCCTGCGCCGCATGGCTGCGCCTCGTGGCTTCGCACGCGCACGCATGCGCAGTGCCAAAAATAACCCTCCCCCCCAAAAAAGCCAAAAAGAAGATGGTGACACATGCGTAGTGCCAGAAACTTGGCTTCTGCGCATGCGCCAAACAAAAAAAAAACAAAAAAAAAACCAGAATTTTTTTTAAAAAAATCCAAAAAAAATCCAAAAAAAAAAAAAAGATGGCGGCGTCCACGGACCGGCACCGACCGAACCGGATCTGTGATGTCATCATGACATCACCAGCAGGTCGCTACCGGTTCGGGCAAACCGGTCCGAACCGGGAGGAACCCACCTCTGCCTCATTTGTGCACTAAACTGTGGTTTCTCCTTCAAATTTGGATTAATGCATAACCTGAATAGCAGCTCGTGCCATGTAGACTGCCTCACACCCACGGAGATGGCATGGGGTTCTTAGAGCTAGTGGAAGAGGAAAGTAGATATGTAGAATCGAACCATCAGGCATCTGACTTTTGCGTGTGGAAAAGGGTAGGGTTTTCCTTCTGAGAAAGATAGAGCTAACCTTGGAGGAAAAAGAGTGAAAGCTAGACTATCAAAATACAGGTAGTCCTTGACTTACGACCACAATTGAGCCCAAAATTTCTGTTTCTAGGTGAGAAAATTGTTAAGTGAGTTTTGCCCCGTTTTACGATCTTTCTTTTTACACAGTTAAGTGAATCACTGTAGTTGTTAAGTTAGTTACATGGTTGTTAATTGAATCTGGCTTCTCTATTGACTTTGCTTGTCAGAAGGTTACTGTCAACGTCTGAGACGTCAGAGTTGCCACAATCCGTGGAGAGGGAAGGGGGCACACAGTCGGGTGTTGGGTACTGGGTGTTGGCCAGGGGTGAAATGCTCCCGGTTCGCTCGTGCCTGTCGGTCGCCGTAGAGCCAGTTGCCAAGGTAGTGCGAGGCACCGCCCACCCGCCTGGACACCGCCATTTGGGTTCTTTTACCCTCTGTGCATGCGCAAACCATTCTGTGCATGCGCAGAGGGTAAAAGAACCCAAACGCCAGCGTCCGGATGGGTGGGCGGAGCCTCACGCTACCTTGGTGACCGGCTCTACAGCAACTGACAGGCACGAGCGAACCAGGAGCATTTCACCCCTGGTGTTGGCATTAAAGCACACGGGTGGAGGGTCAGGAAGGAGAGATAGCTGCGGCCGGATCAGAGACCATAAAGCCAGGCCTGGAGAGTGATTGCTGGAGGAGGCTGGTAGCAGGCGTGGGCGGGGCGTGCCGAGCCCTCATAGCCAGCTGGCTGGTGGAAGCCGGTAATGCTGGCTAGAAACGCTTTTGTTTTGTTCACTGTATGCTGAGCCAAGAGACCAGTAAAAGCATTTGTTGGACCCCACAGTGTGGCCTCTTCTTTTGCTGGCCAAGCTCGGAACAGTGACAGTTACATGACTCTGGGACATTGCAACCATCATAAATATGACTCAAGTTGCCAAGCATCTGAATTTTGATCACGTGGTCATGGGGATGCTGCAATGGTTGTAAGTATGAGAAATGGTCATAAGTCATAATACAGGGCTGTTGTGACTTTGAACGGTCACTAAATGAACTATTGTAAGTTGAGGACTACCTGTATATGACATTAACTATCTCAGGTTGCCATAAAAGGGACCATTATTAGAAATGGATACTTTTGTGTTTGTGCCGATTCAAAGTCTTCTGCTGAATCTACCATTATAGTCTGTAATAAACTGGATTTCCTTGGCAGCAATGACAAAATCTGACACTTGTGAGCCTAAGCCTTTGTAACAAATTTAAGGTAAAAATTTCATTCAGTTAGGCTCAGCTCCCAGTGACACAGCCGTCGTTTTTCCTGATGGCAGTATGGAAGTGGCCTACGATGATTGCTTTGGGATAGGCTTTCCACTTCTCAGCCTATTTTATTTATTTATTTACTAGATTTTTTTTAACCCTGCCTTTATTACTCTATAAGTAACTTAAAGAGGTGAACATGCCTAATACTCCTTCCTCCTCCTATTTTCCCCACAACAACAACCCTGTGAGGTGGGTGGGCTAAGAAAGAGTGACTGGCTCAAAGTCACCCAGCTGACTTTCATGTATAAAGCAGAACTAGAACTCACCGTCCCCTGGTTTCTAGGCTGGCACCTTAACCACTACACCTAATAGACCCTTAGGCCTATCGTATAGTTCTAGAATTCATTGGCATTTTCCCATCTAAGTACTAACCAGTCTTAACCCCACTTAGGTTTGAACCTAGACAGATATTTTCCTTTCAACTGGTCTGGCTCTTTTTGCTGAAAAAATCTGGATTTTGCAATGATGCAAGCCTTTTGCTAATGCACAGCTTAATCTGAGGCCTACAAGAATTTCCCCAGGCATCGCTTAAACCATACAGATAGGGAAAACTTACATAATTTGATTTGTATTCTGCCTAGAGCAGAATGATGATAGAAAAGGTCTTTCTATGATAAGGATAATAAGGCTCGGAAGTGACAGATGTCTGCTCCCTGCTGCTCCATGTTAGAACATTATGTGATACATCCAGATCCTTTATTTATTCCTCCTCCCTTTCTTTAGAAATTACAGCAATGAAGAAAAATTAAAACGCAGTGCTCAGCCTAAATAGCTCATATCTCTAAAAGAGGATTGAATGTCTGGCTTGAGGAAGGGGAGCAATTTTCTCAAACTGCAAAACACAAGCACTTTATTCTTTGCACTGGAAGAGTCCCACAGAATTTCTGTAATGTCTTTTTTTTTTAAATGTGTATTGATATCAAACATTTTTACTAGCTGTTAGACTAAACCAGAGAACAGGTTTTTATGGTGAAAATGCAAGGTAAAATTTTATCTTTATTTGTGAAGCCCCCGTGTAGACTTGCAATTTATGGTTACGCATCCTCCTTTCTGTGCAAATGTGGACAGGGTGCCAAACTGCTGAGGGAAGTCACCCCTCCTAGAAGAATGAAATATTTTAGGAAATATTCAAAAGGCAGAATATTATATTTCCCCTAAAAGAGAAATAGAAATCTCAAGGGAGACAGAAACTCAGAGCTTCAGCTCCCTGCCTCCAGCAGATATTTGGTGCCCATTGAGAAGGACTGGGCCAGCCTATCTACAAAACAAAAAACCTTCAGCTCCAGGGTGATGGGATTAAGACATGACCCTCCAGGACATAATAGGATTATCTAGCAGCAGAGCTCACTGCATTGCACAATCTCCTAAGGACATTGCATCAGCCCAAGGTTCAACCAAACTTGATTCAGACAAACATGACCCCACATGGCCCCATGGGAGTCTGATTACAGCCAATAGAATATATTTCTTGCACAGGAACAGGAAGCTCAAGGGCAAGGCCCAAGAGAGGTTATAAATAACCCTCTCTGTCCACTCCATGTGGTCAGCTGCCCAAGACCTCAAACCCATTCATCAATAAACCATCTTTCCAATCAGCCTCCATGTTTCCAGTGTCTTTCTCCCTGCTTGGAACAGATGGATATTTCTTCCAACACTTCTAAGCTACTTCTGTTATTCAATGATGCTGAAGTGGCAGGCTCTTTCATTCATCCAGGAATCCCATTTATTGAAATGACATCATGCCCCTTGGAATCTATACCTGGAGATATCTTTTTTGTTGAAAGGAAGCTGTGACCCACGGCAACCAAGAAAAGTTTGACTGATATTTTGCTAACATAAAACAGTTAAACAGATGCAAATCTTTTCATGCATATTGACACAACTAGATGTCCAATCTAAAATTGGTGTACAGTGGTGGCTCTCAAGTATGTCCCCACAACTGGCATTCTGGGCAAAACATGAAGTTGTTGTCCTTACCCCCAAACCCCAAGGCCACACCTAGACTGAGAATGGAAAACATTTTGCCCGTTTTTTAAATTTAAGTTTGTTAATAGAATTTGTGTATACAGAATCATTATTTACAGCATTTATAGTTGCGGAGTCTACTTTCTGGTAAATCATCAGAAATGAATTATAATACATATGCAGAATTTGAAACAACAAAGTATTTTTGTTATATTATATTTTTTATTTGAGTTGATTTTTCCCCCTGAATCAGGATCAGACCTAGTAAGATATTGGATGAGACATCGTAAGAAAATCTAAGTCTTTCTCTTTTAAAGTCTCCAGAAGAAAGACTTCACTTATTTCCATACTGAATGTCATATTGTTCACCCATGCTTTGAACTTCTTATCTTCGAAAAGATAGAAGATTAAGTTCTTTCTAGTTTTGTCTCATCTGCAGTTGTGATAATCATCTTCTCAATCCTTTCATCCAGCTATTAATACAAATGTTAAACAACGCAGGGTCCAGGATGGAGATTGTGCCATTCTATTCAATACTGTTATCCAAGCTGATGTGGACATCTGTAGGAATTCTCTTTGAGCTAGTGTTATTAATCCATTTATTAACCTATATTTTACTATTCTATTTCTGTTGATATAATCAAGAGGCTTCATGGAACACTTTGCTGAGAGTTATACTTTGGGAAAGTGATGGAGTTAGAGACCAGTCATTGCAGGATGCCAAGATGTCTGACTGCCTTCGCAGTGTTTATTGCTTATATACAGTTTTACAAGCAGCAAAAGGTAACAAAGAGCAACAGTATTTTCATTGGTGAATTCTCCTTGCCAATCCTTAAGAACATCCTACATCCTGTTAATACAACCTAGATGAGATCACGTACCAGCCAGAGATAGTGACCTGCTTCATCTAGGCAATATGAATGGGGTGAAATCATGGGAACTGGGTGAGATCATGTAGGTACTTGAGGCCCTTCTGAGGTAGGCAGTTTGCTGCACACAACCTCCAAATGACCTCCATCTCTACAGGAAAGTGAGTTTGGTGTAATGATCAGGTTAGAAACCAGGAGACTGGGAGTTCTAATCCCACCTTAGGCACAAATCCAGCTGGGTGACTTCATCTCAGGCCTAGGAAGGAGGCAATGGCAAACTACTACTGAAAAAGCTTGCCAAGAAAACTGAAGAGACTTGTCCTGGCAGACTCTGAGAATTGGACATGACTGAAAATGGAAGGGGAAAAAAAGTATGTCTATGTTATTTTCCAAACAATTAATCCAGTAATACCACTGAAAAAGAAATTAAAGTTAATCTAGCAGGACCTATTTGTGACAAACCCACGCTGGCTCTTAATTGTTGCATTCCTATTCAATGCTTATAAATATGTAGTTTAATAAATTGCTATGAAGCTGACAAGTTTACAATTTTCCAGATCATCCTCCTTTCCTGTTTTGAAGGGATTGACAAGATTTGTTCTCCTGGGGCCTCATCAAGTTCTCCAGGAGAACTCAGGTATTACAAAATACGGTAGCAGTTTTGTGATCAATTCCACTCATTTGGAATTGATACTCAGTTTCATGAGTATCGTAGGCTGTCATCCTCCTGACCCTAGAGACTTGAATCCTTCTAAATTAGCTAAACATTCTTTTATCCCCTCTTAGTCTGTCTTGAGCTTCAAGTCTCCACTAGAAACTCAAACATGGAAAGTTAGTTTTTCTTCTGAGAGAAGACAGATGTAAAAATAGAAGTCAAGACATTATGCTTCTTGCCATCATATATTATTAATTTAGCCTCCCCCCCCCCCACACACAACAGACCTATAACCCTTTTGCCTTTAATTTCTGACATACCTAAAAAGTATTTTCTGTTGTTTGGGATACTTCTTGCAAGCCTGAATTAATTCTGAATTTTAATCATTCTGGTACAACCATATGGTTTTGGGAGACTGCATTGCATCTTTCTTTGGTTATGTGCCCATCCTGCCATTTCCCATTCCCTTTTTCTTTTCAGCACCCTAGAAAGCTCCACATATATCAATATTTGTCTCTTTTAAGGTCTCACATTTTCCTTCTAGACAGAATTGTTTGTGATTGCAACTTCAAGGTGAATAGGATTCAGTAGGATTTCCTATCCATCTTAGAGACTTTTCTCCTTAGGATTTGAAGCCTTTGGATCTGACATCCATTTCAGTTCATCAGTTCAGCTCTTCTGAAAGCTATTGTACAAATCAGACTTTTCTGTAAGCTTTTTCCTCCTTGCTATCATAAACTCAGATACCATTGAGTTACATATGAGTACATATTCACTTCCCTTGAAGGTACCAGTCACACTAACTCTGTCAGCTAAATTTCTCCTTTTGATAAGAATTAGATCCAGGATAGCAGATTGCCTTTTATCTTTTATCTTTTTTTATTTTCTGACAAATGACATTGTCAGCAAGAGATGACCAGAATTTTGGGGGTCTCTGACTTTTGGCAGAATTTGATTTCCAGCAGCCTGTCAAGGTATTTGAAATTTCCCACTGTCATTTTGTACCTTTTTGAAAAATTGGTCATCTGATGCAGGAGTTATGGATCTGATTCATATCTTCTCCCTGCCTAAATGATTTGCAGTAAATTCCTATGACAATATGATGCTTTCTCCTTTTATTTTTATCCAAACACTGTTAACAGGATTTCTATGTTGAGGTTCATTAGTTTCTCTACAGCCTTATACTTTCTTAAGGTAGGTATAATTCCATTTCTGATGAGACTATACCTTTTGAGCATATTGGAGCCTTCTAAGGCTACGTTCCAAATCATCTGTCTCATCTCACCAGGTTTCAGTGATATTATATTTATCCTTCTGTGTCAGGACTTCAAGTTCTCATTGTTTCTTTCCATAGTTTGGTCATCGATAGAGAAATATCTGAGACCATGAATAATACCACTTATTGACTTTCCATTTGTAGTTTCTTGACAATCTTTCAGTGCCACCTCTGCCCTTGGACTTCCCCTTTGTCTCCTGGGATGTAGACCTCAGTCTTTGATAGTTTATATTTAATTCACAGCTTTTGCCATGCTTTCACTTTTCTCACATGTCCTTCTTGGTCTTTGTAAGTTGTACAGAATATTCTCTTTTGGGGAGTCCTTTATGTAAGTAGCACTATTCTTGGCAACACCACCTACATAGTTCAATTCCAGGATCGTTTTTTTCTTTCCTGTGCTGTGCTGTCATCTCAAATGGAAGGATTAAATAAAACTCTATTTCTATTTCCAGTTTCTTTACCTTTATGAGCCTCAGTCTTTGGAGATCTGTTCAACATCTCTCATCCCCACCTGAATCAGTATTAAGGGATAATTATTGGTGGGTATGAAGACTGTTGACAGTTTATCTGTCATTTCCTGGATATGGGCACCTGGAGGACAAGACAACTCCTGCAATTTTATTTTATTTTATTGTAGGCTGCTCAACTCTAAACAACTCTGCTTGATTTATTCTTAAAAAAAGTCCCTGAGAACAGATCACGTACATCCAGAAGAGGAAAAACTCATATAACAACAAAAGCTACCAGCAGGTGTTCAACAACCATACTACTCCATGGTCTGGAGAACAGTCAGGTTTTCAAGGCATTTTGGGACATCATCAGGGTGGCAGCCATATGAATTGGGGGAGAAGGGAGGGTAGGGTTTTGGAGGGAAAATTTCCTCATATCAGGTTTGTATGGTAGCCTCTGTTCCTTTCAATAGGGAAACGTATCTGTGACAAAGCATTCCTTTTCCTCATGATGGTTCATGAGTTACTTCAGTCCATGTTGTCCTGCCCTGTTCTGTGAAATCAGGGTTAGCAAGGCATACCCACTGTGGAGCTCCATTGGCACCTGAGTACCTTTTGATTTCCTTCTTAGATGTTTCTAGTGGTTTCTTTTTTATATTCTTTATAACATTTGGTAGTTGTAGCTAGGGGGACCTTTGCACAGGTTCGCCTGGTGCACCAATTGCGACCCTACTTGGATCAAGAGGCTCTCCTCACAGTCACCCATGCCCTTGTCACCTCACGGTTAGATTATTGCAACACGCTCTACATGGGGCTACCCTTGAAGAGTGTTCGGAGACTACAATTGGTCCAGAATGTGGCTGCGCGAGCTGTCGTGGGTGCACCTAGGTACACCCATATTACACCTATACTCCGTGAGCTGCACTGCTTCCCTATTGGTCTCCGGGCACAATTCAAGGTGTTGGTTATTACCTTGAAAGCCCTATATGGCTCAGGGCCAGGTTATCTTCGAGACCGCCTTCTGCCACATAGCTCCCAGCGACCGGTAAGATCCCACAGGGTTGGGCTCCTCCAGGTCCCGTCAGCTAAACAGTGCCGGCTGGCGGGCCCGCAGGGAAGGGCCTTCTCTGTGGCTGCTCCAGCCCTCTGGAACCAGTTACCTCCTGAGATCCCGACCGCCCCCCCCCTGCTCGCCTTCCGGAAAGTGGTGACGACCTGGCTCTTCCGGCAGGCTTGAGGCCGTTGATCTCGCCTCTATAATTGGCGAGATCCAGCCATGAAACTGTGTGTATGAGTTTTTTAACTGTTTTTAAATGTTTTTATTATGTTTTCTTTTAATGTTTTTTTATATTGTTGTGAGCCGCCCAGAGTCCCTTGGGAGTTGGGCGGCATACAAATTTAATAAATAATAATAATAATAACAATAATAATTTATTTTCCTTCTGTGACCCTTCTGAGGAGCTTTAACTGTCCATCCAGAAAATTCTCTTCTCCCCTGGTATGATACAGGGTAGAAATTGTCTTCAGTTTCTCTAGGTCTTTTCCTTTCCTTCCAGGAGAAAAATCAGCCTGCACTTGCAACAGGCATAGTTCTTGTTTTCTTCACAGAAGAAAACAAACATGCTAAATTCCTTGCAAGTTTTTTTCTGTTTCTATTTCTGCTGCAGGAAGAAAAAAAAAATTCTCTCCATCGGCTTCCCCTGCCAAATTCCTATTCAGTCCCGCTGTTCACCTGCTCAGGGGGCTTCTCTTTAGAGAACTGACTTCCTTTTATGTCCCCTGAAACTGCCTCATCTAGGTCAGCAGCAAGCAACGCTCCAGTCACACACAATAGGCAATAAGCAGTAATTAGTATTATAAGCAAAAGCAGGGAAAATATTTACACCAGTTGTATAAACATTCTAAATCTCCTTTTATGCTGGAGGAACATGGGCAAGAGTTCAGATTCTTCAAAACATCCGTTCACACCTCTTAATCGGTTCAGCTTCTGGGATACTTTCAAAGTTTCAATCTATCTACAAACATTGGTGGAAAGCAGGAGGGAGGGACAAAGTTTCAACCTTCAGGATCAGGAGTCTCACATCAATCTCAACATCAGGGACATTGTTCTCTGGGATAGCAATAGCAATAGCACTTAGACTTATATACAGCTTCATAGTGCTTTACAGACTTCTCTAAGCGGTTTACAGAGTCAGCACATTATCCCCCAACAATCTGGGTCCTCATTTTACCGACCTCAGAAGGATAGAAGGCCGAGTCAACCTTGAGCTGGTCAGGATCGAACTCCTGGAGTGAGCTGTGAGTTAGCCTGCAGTACTGCATTCTAACCAGTGCACCACCACGGCTCTATATACTGCAGCCCTAGGACTTCAATGTTAATGTCATGGGACTGCATATGAGGTCAAATAGCATGTTTTATATAATGCTTATTTTAATTTTGAGAACATGAACATGAATCTCTGCAGGCAGTGTAACTGTTGCTCACTCATCTTAGAGCCCAGAGCAGCTTGCTTTATGAACCAGATCCATCGTCTTTCCTCATACATTTGTTTTTGTCATAGGCCAGGAGCACCATCTGCCCAAACCAGCAGTTCTGCTTCTAGTGCAATATCAAAGCCTAATAATAATAGTTTTGTTGCACTTTTTTTTCAGATGAGCACCCAACCTTTCGAGGCGACCGTGAAGCTCAGAATTTCATATTGCATCTTTCTTTGCATTTTGCAATACAGTTCCCCTTCAAGAATTGTGCAGAAATTATATTCACTTTTCAGGATACAATATTATCAAAATGCTTCACCAGCAATATCAGCAACAACTGTGAGCAAAAATCATAAAGAGAATGTTAAACATTGCTATATCTGGGACATTTTTCACAGGTCAGGTAGAGCAATTTGAGTGTACATATATATGTGTGTGTCAGTGGAAGTGTAAAATTGTCCTGGATTTGGGGGCCGTTCTTTGCTTTCTCTCTATGGCAGGGTAAATTGTCCTTAGAGACTTGGGGGGATGCAATAATCTCAGAGTTAAAGGTTTTTGTTTTATTTTGTTTTGTTTTTGTTATAGACAAAAATCAAGTTCAGTGTTATGTAGTCACAGAAAAGCATTGTCTCTGTCCTGGGTGTAGGCAGGGGTGAAATGCTACCAGTTCGGACGGGTTCGGGAGAACCGTTAGCGGACATGTGGCCTGGTTCGCCGAACCGGTAGCAACGGCTGGCTGGCCATGCCCCTGAACCGGTCCCCCAGTCGCCTCTCGCTCGCCCTGCGCAGTCTCTGCTCTGCAGCTTGCTTGCCTGAAGCGCTGTGCCCCTGATCTGCCTGCCAGGTAAGCCTGCGAAGTCGTAGCCTACCTAGATGCCCCTGCCCCCCCACTGCCCCAGCTTGCCTTCCTTACTCGATTCCCCATGGCCCGCAGCCCCAACATGCTTGCCTGCCTTCCACGCAGCCTTCCCGGTGTCCCCGTGGGCAGCTTGTGAAGGCAGGCAAGCGGAAGGCCACGTGGAAGGCAGGCAAGCATGTCGGGGCCAGCCGGCCACGGGGAAGGGAGCTAGCAGCCTTCCTGGTGGTCTCCCACACCCGCTTGCCTTCCGAGGTCAGTGTTAGGACTCTGTCCACTCAGTTGGGTCGGCAATATATAAACTAACCATGATAGTTTGAACTGTATTGAAGTATTGTAGCTTTAACTGGATGCTGAAAAGTGATGTTTGTCATTGATATGTACAGAATTAATATACTATAGACAATTGTTAAAGGATTTTGGAATAACTGTAAATGAACCTTTTACTGTGTATGAAGATAATCAAGCAGCGATTAGTATGGCTACTAATGTAGGTGTTAAAACAAGGTCTAAACATACTGATTTAAGATACTTAAATGTTAGACAATATGTTAAAAATAAGTTAATTCAATTGGAATATTGTATAACTGAAAACAATATCGCTGATCAATTTATGAAAGCTCAAGGAGCGATAAAACATGGAGAAAGTTGTGAACAGTTTGGTTTGAGAATGTAATGTAATATATATTGTCTACCCAAAGGGGAGAATGTTAGGACTCTGTCCACTCAGTTGGGTCGGCAATATATAAACTAACCATGATAGTTTGAACTGTATTGAAGTATTGTAGCTTTAACTGGATGCTGAAAAGTGATTGGATGAGTTTGCTACTGTTAACCATAAGAGGGAGCTAGAGAACATAGTTTCTCTCTCTGTGATTACTTATTGCGTTACACTGTGTGTGATATACTACTATACTGTGTGTATGTATGTATTGAGAGGTTTGTTACTGTATTTGTTAACTGACTCATTTAATGTGTACAACTTGGACTGTTTATTGACTATGCTATTTGTAAAATAAAACCTGTAATGCACTTTAACGTATCTGTGTGTGACTGAATAGTTACTCATCTCTGTTCTGGTATCACGTTTCTCTGTGCATCTCCTTGATAACTCAAGGGTTAGTACGCTATTATCTTAACAGTCAGTGTCCAGCCCGGCCTGGCCAGTGGGTGGGCAGGAGGCCCTTGGTGGAGATGCAGCAGCTGCTTCTATGAGGCTGAGAGGGGTGGCGGCGGTGGCAGCAGCAGTCCGGGACGGCAAGCAGATATCCCGGGGCTGCACATGCGGTGCACATGTGCAGCAGCCCTGGGACATCTGCTTGCCATCTCGGACCGCTGCCGCCGCCACTCTTAGCCCCAGAGCAGCAGCAGCAGCTCCACCAAGGGCCATCAGCTGCTGCTAAGGGGCTGAGAGGGGCGGCGGCAGCGGCAGTCTGGGATGGCAAGCAGATGTCCTGGGGCTGCACATGTGGTGCACATGTGCAGCAGCCCCGGGACATCCACTTGCCATCTTGGACCACTGTCGCCGCCACCACTCTCAGCCCCAGAGCAGCAGTAGCAGCTCCACCAAGAGCCGCCCGCTGTTGCTATGGGGCTGAGAGGGGCGGCGGCGGTGGCGGCGGTCCAGGACGTCAAGCGGATGTCCTGGGGCTGCACATGTGGTGCACATGTGCAGCAGCCCCGGGACATCCGCTTGCCATCTCGGACCACTGCTGCCACTCTCAGCCCCAGAGCAGCAGCAGCAGCTCCACCAAGCATGGCAGGGCTGCGGCCTGTGAGGAAGGTAGTAGGTGAGGCAGGCTTACAAAATACGCTGGGTGGAGGATCTAGAAGTTAAGGCTGACACTGGCGGTGGGGGGGGAAAGACCCGCTGCGCTCATCCGAGGAGCCGCTTTGGAGGGACATGGCGAGGCTCGCTCACCTTTTGGGCCTGGCGCGCTCAGCTTCTGCGGGGCCTTTGGCTGACTGCCGCCCACTTGCCTTCCCCACCACCTCGGGTCCGCTCCCCGCATCCAGCCCATGACAGGGGACGCGCCGCTGCCAGGCCGGGCTGGGCCACCTGCCCTCCCAGAGCACTTTCTTCCTTCTCCCGCTGCCAAGAGAAAGAGAGAAATAAAGAAAGAAAGAAAGAAAGAGAAAGAAAGAAAGAAAGAAAGAAAGAAAGAAAGAAAGAAAGAAAGAAAGCTTATGACCACAATTGAGCCCAAAATTTTGGTTGTTAAGCAAGAGCATTGTTAAGTGAGTTTCACCACATTTTATAAGCTGGCCACGCCCACCTGGTCACACGACCACCAAGCCACGACCACCAAGCCACGACCACAGAACCGGTAGGGAAAATTTTTAGATTTCACCACTGGGTGTAGGCCTGTATGCTTATTATTGTAAATAAATAAATAAACAAACAAACTTTTGTTAATTAATTAATTAATTAATTCATTCATTCATTAATGCATTCATTTATTTATTTTATAGGGCACCTATCTTACCTCAAGATAAATATATACAGGGGATGTGATGCTATATGGAAATGACCTTGGAAGAAGGAGGAGCACCCATGGCCTAGACCAGGGGTCAGCTGGCTCAGGAATTCTGGGAGTTGAAGTCCACAAGTCATAAAGGGATCATAGTTCCCCACCTTTGGCCTAATGGTCTGATAAGAGAAAGGTCCATCTGAAGGTAAGGGAAAGCCATGAGAATTTCCATTTCAGAAGGGACTTTCCCTTATTTTCCAGAGACTAAAAAAAGGAGGAGGGGAGAAATAATTTCTTTCCTGCAAGATTCTGTTTAGTGTAACCCTACAATAAAGATAGTGCTGTTGTTTATGGCTGCACTTCTTGCCTAGATTACCTTGAAGGCAGCGGTGAAATCTACTTACCTTCCCTACCGGTTCGGAAGTGTGTGCTTTGCGAGCGAGCGCAAGTGCTTTTTCACCCTCTGCGCAGAAGGCTTTGTGCATGCGCAGAGGGTTAAAAACAAGAAAATGGCGACGTCCAGGTGGGTACGGCCGAACCGGGGCGTACCGGTAGGATTTCACCACTGCTTGAAGGGGCAAAACCATTAAGTCATGAAGGAAGAGGTCGTTGTGTATTCCTGGAATAAGGGGCAAAGGGGAAACCGAGAGAGATCTGCTGGGAAAACTGGCTGGTGGAAAGAACAGTTTTTAGAGAACAGACTGGATTTCTGTGAGGACACTTTGACAAAGGTGATGGAATCAAGGAAGCCTTCTTTCCTTCTTCCTATTCTACTCCTCAGGATGGAAGTGAGTCCAGAAGTGAAAGCATGGAAAGAAACTGGGCACGGAAATGAGACACTCTTAAAAAAAGGTTCCATTTTTGAAATGGTCTATATAAAAGGGTATAAGTATAATTTAAGCTAAGGCCACTGTATATAAGAAATATCCCTATAAGAGAATGATGAAAGAATATGTAAATATTTAGCTTACTAAAAAGATAGCTAAGGGAAGATATGATGGCAGTTTTCAAATATGTGAAGGGTTATCACACCAAAGGAAAAAAGTGGACATTCGCTTTGCCCTAGAGCAGTGATGGCGAACCTATGGCACGCGTGCCACAGGTAGCACACGGAGCCATATCTATGGGCACGCGAGGTGTTGCTCTATGTCAGCTCCAGCGCACATGTGCGCGCTGGCCAGCTGATTTTCGGCCTTCTGGAGGGCGGGGGGAGGTCGTTTTCGCCTTCCCCAGGCTTCAGGAAAGTCTCCTGAAGCCTGGGGAGGGTGAAAAATGGCCCAACGGCCCAACTGGAAGTTTGTTTCCGAACTTCTGGTAGGCCCGTTGGGTCCATTTTTTGCCATCCACAGGCTCCAGAGGCTTTCCTGAAGCCTGGGGAGGGCGAAAAATGGCCCAATGTGCCTACCAGAAATCCGGAGGCTTCAGTGAGCCCTGCGCGCATGTGCGGGGGGGCAGTGCAGGGGGGGTTGTGCGTGCATGCGTGGGGGAGGTTATTGCATTATGGGTGTGGGCACGCACACATGCGCTAGCGCACGCACACACCCTTTTGGCACCCGAGCAAAAAAAGGTTCGTCATCACTGCCCTAGAGGGCAGGGCCAGTGCCAATGGGTTAAAACTAGACTAGACATCAGGAGATGCACGAGCTGTCAGCCAGTAGAACAGCTGCCACATAATATGGTTATTTCCCCCCCCCCCTTTGGTAGAGGTGTTCAGAGATTGGACGTCATCTATCAGAGATGCTGTTCCTGCACTGAGGTCCTGCACTAAGCAAGGATGGACTGGATGACTTCAGTAGCCCCTTCCAACTTTGATTCTATGGGGTCAAAACACACCCCAAAGGCACCTAACAATATATTATAGCAGGGGTCCCCAATCCTTGGTCCACGGCCCAGTCCGTTGAGAACCGAGCTATGCAAGCGACGGGCGAGCGCACATGTGAAGCCCCGTTTGTGCAAGCGGTGGGCACACACATTAAACCATCCCCTCTCCCCCCCCCACCGCTGCCGCGGAGACGCAGAACCAGAAAGGACCGCTATATTATAGGTTCTGTAAATGTCTATTGCAATTGGACAGTTGCTTTTGAAACTTTATTTTTTTCCTGGTTGGATAGATCTCTTTTTCCTTCTCTCTTTTGCACAGCCCGAGGCCCCTAGTTCAGGCTTTTAGACTAGAAAGCGTACACAAGCTTCCATTTCTTTCTTCTCTTCATCATGCTAATATCAAGACAAGCTTCCAGAGGCAGCACATGTGGAGGCCTTCATAGGATCTTGGATTGTAGTGCTTGTCAACCTCTTTCATATACCACAATTAGAGTGGTGAATAGCAGGGGGGGGGGAAGCATCTCCTGTCTGTTTCCAGTCCTTAAAGAAGCACGAACCTTTGATCACTTTTCAGCACTTTCAGAAGCCGGAACTCGGAGGCTCTTGAATTATTGGAACAGTGCCTTTCAGTGCACAGTATCAGGAAGAACCAACGTGAAGAATGAGAAAGTCTGGCCTATAATCCTTGAGACTGTTAATGAGTTAGTGTGGAATCTCAGTCCTTTTGATAAGGAGGCTGCTGTTCCACTAGATGGCAACGCTGAAATGCATGAAATGCACAAACCTAATCTCTATATTGCTGCAATGTTGTCTTGATTTGCAAATAATAAAACACTGCAATGCTGCCTTGATCTATTTGCAATAATAATAATAATAATAATAATAATAATAATAATAATAATAATAATTGGAAGAATATTGAAAGAATTAGCGTGTGGAATCTCAGTCCTTTTGATAAGGAGGCTGCTGTTCCACTAGATGGCAACGCTGAAATGCATGAAATGCACAAACCTAATCTCTATATTGCTGCAATGTTGTCTTGATTTGCAAATAATAAAACACTGCAATGCTGCCTTGATCTATTTGCAATAATAATAATAATAATAATAATAATAATAATAATAATAATAATAATTGGAAGAATATTGAAAGAATTAGC
>QLTV01002954.1:723762-742225 GCA_003457575.1 Thermophis baileyi | reverse complement strand
ATAAAATCAGCCTCAGACATAATAAAAAGTTAAACGTTGCCATATTCCATATTCTGTAGGAATATAATGTCTGGTTCCAGGTGTCATTCAAAACATTTGGAGGATGTTTCAATAAAATGGGTGTGTAATTGTGAATATGTGGAGCAATTTTAAGATGGCAAGTTGATGGAACTCCTGTCCACTCCTGCTATTTTAAGTGTGGCATGATAAGCAATCCATCTCATCTCTACCTATGCTGGTAATATAAATTTTAAAAAATGATAACCATATTTATGACTTGTCTTCAGTGAAGAACCTTGATTGGAAGACGAGAGGGAATGTTTACCAGTCCTCAGGTGTTGAATCTACATGCAAAAGTAGCAGCTGAATTGAGGCTACCAGATCAAGTTTTCACAAATCTGGAGTTTTACAGCCCAGATATGGCAGAATTATTTGAACAAAGCTGGAGTAATATGCTAAAATGTGTAGTGGCAAATGAACAAATGTTCATTTCTCCTTCCAACAGCATCCTGTACATGTCTTTAACTATTCTTCCCATGAGTTTTATTACACTAAGTAGTAAGGCTACCCTATTTATTTTCAGGCCAGTCTATATAGAACTTATATTGGGATTATAGACCTCATCACTTGATTTATAATATAGGATGGGCCTAAGATCACCAGCTGAGTTCTGCTACATTCAAATAAATGATAGTATAAATCTCTTTTTGTCTTAGAGACACTCAAACAACAATACTGTGATTATGAAGATAGATTTGTTTTTAAGCTAGCACAACTAGAAGTTGTGCAGAGAAGCCATGGATCCAGAGATGTAGAGAGTGTATCCTGCACTTGCGTCCCCATTTCTGTACACATTTTGAATGTCACATGCTCCAGGAGAATGCATGAAGAGCATTGTTTTAAGGGAGTTGTCCTCCTCAATCTCCAATATGAACCTAAGCACCAAAGAAAATCTCAGCAGTGGCTATAGTGACAGGTGAATTCATGGAATTAACACTATATATATATATATGTTTTTTGAGGTTTTCGCGGGTATTTGTATGTAGGTCTGTGGTTATTTGCTCCTAGAAGCAGGAGGCTGAAGACACAAGCCTGATAATCAGCCTGAAGATGACGAATGAGACTTCGTCGAAACGTTGCAATGACATCTCCAACTTTACGCGGGAGAAAACCCGAATAACCACAGACCCATATATATATATATATATATATTCGGTTACAAACAGCTCCAAAGTGTGTGTGTGTGTGTGTGTGTGTGTATATATATTTGTTTTTTGAGGTTTTTGTGGGTATTTGTATGTAGGTCTGTGGTTATTCGGGTTTTCTCCCACGTGAAGTTGGAGATGTCATTGCAACGTTTCGACGAAGTCTCATTCGTCATCTTCAGGCTGATTATCAGGCTTGTGTCTTCAGCCTCCTGCTTCTAGGAGCAATGTTAGCTACTCTTATATATATATTTTGGGGGGGGGGTATGGGAATACCTAGGTTGTGGAAAACTATAATAGGGAATTAGTCATGTCTCATACTAGTAGTGACTGTGAATAAGTAGAATCAGCAGTTTTATCATCTCTGTGTTAGAGATTATCCTGGTGACAGTTTGCACGTATGTATTATAAATCCCATTCTGAAGTGCTGCCAATGATACTTTTTGTATGCATTTGATATCCCTGAACCTGCCTAACGAACATTCTATTTCTCAACCATCTCATTTATTTAGGTTGAAAAAATATACCATCAAATTCCTACCCTGTGTATCATTACTGAAGATGCTGTGTTTTTGTATTTAGTTTTTGCCATGTGTGTTTTCTGCATCTGACCTTTGCCATTTTTAGGAGATAAAGCACTGAAGCCCACTGGATTTATGTCAGCATTTGCTTCTTTGTTAACAAGAACCAAATGCAAAAGTTGGATGTCATCTAGCAGGAGGAATTTGATCATGGATGACATCCAGCTATATGCGTGATTGCATGTGTGTGTATGTACATATATCATAATATACATGAATGATATTTTCCACAAATTCCAGCACACATATTATTTTCATTGTGTACACCGTATTTTGGTATGTTCCATTTTGTTTTACTTTCATAAAAACAAATTTCATAAAACAATCATATTAAACCACCAATAAAACAAGACCATATAGTACTGTAGGTGACTCAAGTACTTTGTCTTCCTCCTGAATTCTAAAAGTGAGTGGGTATCTGGATCTCAGGGATGTACAATATTTTAAAGTGAGAGGGTAGCATGAAAAAAAAGGCCATTTCTGAGCTCTACTCCTCTGACATGAGAGGAGGGGCCCAAAGCATCACTTCCTGGGTTGAACACTGGCAACAAAGGCTGTATTGGAACAAGGTGATCTCCTAGATAACATCTAAGCCATCTAAGGCAATACCAAGATTTTAATTGTCCTTGGAAACATACTGGAACCAGTATAGGTATAACACTACTGAAATGGCTATCATTGACCGGAAGATGGGCTATAGCATTCTGCACCAATGGAAGTTTCCAAATGGTTTTCAAAAGTTGACTCAAGTGGATCACATTGGACTAATCAAATCTTGATGCAATGAAGACATTTATTGTTACCAGAGCCTCCATAGCAACAATACCAGCCGAGGCTGGGCCATTTGGGCCAAGCTCCCTTGGCTACAGGCTCTATCTGCTGACCAAATAGAAGCTGGGTATCCAGGAGATTCTCCCAAAGCTTGAACCTGCTCCTGAAGGGGAAGTATTACCCTGTCTAGAGCCAATATAGGGGCATGGCCTACACTGGTGGCCTCTGGACAAACCACTTCATTTTGTTGGGGTTCAATTTCAGCTTCGTTCATTCTATCCAGTCCCTGGATAGCTCCAGACATTTGATAAGAACGTCTGCTACATCTCATTTAAAGAAATGCAATAACTGATTGTTACCTTCATCCAAATAAAGAAAAGCCTGATTCATCGTACACAAAACGGATTCTTGAACTGTTATGTTTAGAATGACTGAAGAAGCATTTGGCACATTCTGGCAGTTTACAAACGATTGCAGCAGACCGATCAAATGTTTCCCTTAGTATTAGACTAGTAATATTTATTTCCACGCTCAAAAGCTTCATTTTCATACTGCCAATAATGGAATATTGCTATACGCTCTGGTGGTACTTTCCTTCCATTGCTTTTTAAGTATAAAAACATCTTACGCCCTTGGTGCCTCTTTAATTTTTATCTCCCCTCCCTTCTGCCCAGTTTTGCTTTCATATGACACTGTTTACCAAAAAGTCTTTTCTCCTGAGGTCTTCCACTGATCTCATTTGTCTCTTTCTCTGAAAGCCTACTTACCTGCACACCTCCTACTGAGACACACACATTGATGTCCTTCTCTTTAGCTCACAGAGGTCAGTGGGGAAAAGAGGGAAAATTAAGTATAAATGACAAGGCACTTACTTTTGCTACTTGCAGGAAAATCTGGGAATACAGCAAGTTTTACCACTAATTATTTGCAAAGCATCTTTTTCAAAAGAAAGAGCTTTGAGCAGAGATAGACCGTCTCCCAGTGCATGTCTAAACATTTAAAACGCAAAACAGAAATCAGAGGGAAATTTATTACTGCTATCAAAACAGTTATTGCTGATTTGAGTCTGTCTTACTGACTTAGTCTGTAGTAGAAGAAGGGGAGCTAAATAAAACAACGCTTCAAGAAACCAAACACACATCTCCAAATCCTGGTTTGTTTGGTTTTTTTTTTTTTTTTTGGCAGGGCACCCTACAAAGAGAAGAGATAAGAAACAATCTATGGGCACAAGGTGAAATGTTGAAATGAGTGGATCTGACCATTTTGCTTTCTTTCACATTTTTTTTTAAATTTTTTTTAGGATAATCTCATCCTGTTTAAAAAAAATGGTATATATTTGGACAAGTTTTTATTGACTGGAATTCTTACTCATCTGTGCTGGCCACATTCTGTAGGTACAGCCTTCAGATACTCCTATAGCCCAGCAGTCCCCAAACCTTTTTGGCACCAAGGACCGGTTTCGTGGAAGACAATTTTTCCATGGACCAGGGTGGGGGGAGGGGATGGTTTGGGTTTCTCTCACTCACCCGCCACTCACCTCCTGATTCCTGACAGGCCGCGGATCAGTACCGGTCCATGGCCTGGGAGTTGGGGACTCTGTTATCGTCTACTGGAATACAGTCTCAAAAACATGACCACATAGGTTCCTGAATGTTCACATAGGATGTTCAAGAAAGTATTTTGACAAATAAAAATAGGCTCAAAATATAGCAGCTAGATTCTTTGAGGTTGAAAGAAATACAATCCTTAAAGCTTGGATTAGTTTGCAGCTCTTTTTTAACCCTAGTTGAAGATTATAGTTTTAGGTCTTAAAAGGACTTCTTTATAGTTGTATGTCTCAGAGAAAAGCAAAAAGTGATGAGTCAGGATTCCCAGTGGGAAACTGGAGCTATTATGGATTAGTAGTTGCAGTCCTAAACTAGGACCAAGAAGATCGAAAGTTGGAAACATATACTGAGATTTCCATTCAGTTGTAAAGCTCAGAGTGATCATTCACACTCTCTGCCTATCCTACTTAAAAAGGTTTGATATGAAAATAATACTGGATGGTATTTGCCTTCTTGGCACTATTTGGGGTGAAGAGGATTTTCTGTCTAAGGAATGCCTCTACTTATTTTTCTTAGGTACTTTCAAGGATGGATTTCTATGAATATTTATGTTGCCTGATGTATGATTGGTCCAGGCCATTCATTTCGGGGGTGTCTTTTTTGATGGGAGTATCTTTATTATTTATTTATTAACAGAGATTATGTCCCATGCTAAACATCGCTAACTCTGAATATCATACAGGCCCACATTTGTAACCAAAATTAAAATGGCACATAAGCCTCCTCAAAGTTTGTTGGAAAAAACAAGTTTTTAGAGCCTTTCTAAAACCCGGTGGGGTTAAGGCTGAACAATTTTTAAGGGAAATTCAGAGATTTTCAGAGAAGAGGACAGCAACTGAAGACTGCTTTTATGCCTCTTGTTGATAGCATTTCCTATCAAGGAAGGCAATTGAAAGGAACCCATTTTTTAAAAAAATCTTATTGAATGGGCAGATACAATTGGGAACAGATGTTCCTGAAGATACCGTCTCCTGAACAATGAAGATCATCCACCTTGCAATTGGTAACCAATACAACTCTCAAAATAGAGATATTGAATAACCAAACTGAGGCACACCCATGATTACTCAAGCTTCTGCATTCTTGTCCAGTGGTCTTCAAGGGCAGCCCCATATAATGCCCATTGCAGAAGTTCAACTGGGATAACCATAATCGGGGTTTCCCACTCTAGGAAAGTATATAAGTACCATGCTATATGTAGTTGTACAAATGCCCTCCTTGCTGCAGCCCAGCCTAAAACTAAAAATGAAATATCTCTGGAGTTGGATGAGTTCATAACCCAGACCAATTCCATCTTGCTGAGATTGAGTTGGTCTAGGCCAGGTGTCAAACTCGCGTCGTCACGTGACGTATCAAAACTTTTTTTCCCCTTTGCTAAACCGGATGTGGGCATGGCCAGCATGTGACACATCTGGCCAGTGGGCCACAAGTTTGACAGCTCTGGTTTACACTATTTTTCCTTATCTAGACCACAAGAGCCTTCAGGCACTGGGTTTGTAGCATATCAGTGAAGTCAAACATACTGATGATAGCTAACTCTAAGTTGACAGATGATCTCACCCAGAATCTTAATGTACTGTAGACATTAAAAAGGAATGGCGACAGTATTCTAAGGTATAATTTCTTTCCACTATCAGTGACTAAAATCATTTAGGAAGCAGCCCCCCTCCCCCATTCTTCACCCTGGGAGGCAATCCAAAAGGATACCACATTTATGATTTTGAAGTCACTTAGAGATCAAGCAACACAGGAAGGTCTGATTGATCTCAGCCACTAAGAAATCAAACAACACAGGAGGGTCATTGATCTCAGCTGCAAAGAGATCAAGCAACCCTATCCTAGTCTCATCTCAGCAAGATAGTCTGAGTGTCATAACCAGGCCTAAAGCCAAACTGGATATAATTTAGCCTCCCCCCCCCCTCTTTGGAAACTATACCTTTTTACTCTGCTTCCCTTGGACTCTTTACTGTTGAAGAGTTAATCTGTGGAAGTTCACTGCACTGTACTTTCTGGTTCAGCCATGCATGTTTAAAACTAGGAAAGTGAAGGAGCACAGCCACAGTATAGCTTATTTTTTATAATGAGTATTTTTTAGAAAACCGTATCTTATTTCATGGGGACTGAAATTTTACCATTCTTTTGATCTGTACATGACAGAGTATCCCCTGCTTTTTTTGTGGCAATTCTCCAGTTTTTATGATGAACCATTTTGATTACTTTGTTGTAAACATATTGAACAAAAGATGACAAGAAAATAAATTACCACAAAGTATTTCATGAGAGTCAGTTTGGTGTAGTAGGTAAGGATATGATCCGCGGTGGTGCAGTGGTTAGAATGCAGTACTGCAGGCTACTTCTGCTGGCTGCCGGCTGCCTGCAATTTGGCAGATCGAATCTCACCAGGCTCAAGGTTGACTCAGCCTTCCATCCTTCCGAGGTGAGTAAAATGAGGATCCAGATTGTTGGGGACAATATGCTGACTCTCTAAACTGCTTAGAGAGGGCTGTAAAGCACTGTGAAGTGGTATATAAGTCTAAGTACTATTGCTATCAGGCTAGAAACTGGGAGCTTTAATTTCATCGTGGAGGACCTTCAGCCAGTCACTCTCTCTCAGTCCTAGGAAGCAGGCAATGGCAAGCTACTTCTGAAATATCTTGCCAAGTATTTATCTTTATATTTTCAGATAAAAGCTTCACATATGCACACACGTATACATATAAAATTGCCGATGCAGTTATTCATAGGAATCTATGAGGATTCATTTTTTGCACAACGGAATGCATCTTGTCCTAATTTGTTGCCTATCTCTTGCATAGTCCCTTTAGCACAGTGGAGTAGAACAGAAATGTAAAGCAGTACTCATTAAGAACCGCGGTGGTGCAGTGGTTAGAATGCAGTATTCCAGGCTACTTCTGCTGATCACCGGCTGCCAGCAGTTTGGCAGTTTGGGTCTCACCGGCTTAAGGTTGACTCAGCCTTCCATCCTTCTGAGGTCGGTAAAATGAGGACCCAGATTGTTGGGGGCAATATGCTGACTCTGTAAACCGCTTAGACCACTTAGAGAGGGCTGTAAAGCACTGGAAAACGGTATATAAGTCTAAGTGCTATTGCTATTGCTATTGCTATTAAACCACCAATTCAGTCATAGGATCAGTGATTACATCAGTAGTGGGTTCTAAAACCCTTTACTACCGGTTCGTGCTTGCACTTGTGTGCGCACGACACTTCTGCACATGCGCAGAAGCTTCTGCGCATGTGCAGAAGGATCCTGGGTGGGTGGGTGGAGCCTCCCGCCGCCGCCGCTACCAGTTCTAAAACCGGTCCGAACCGGGAGCAACCCACCGCTGGATTACATATCTGACTGAAACTCAGGAAAGACTATTTGAAAAATGATAAACACCTGAAACACCTCATATGGAAAGATTTTTAAGAACATTAAAAAAGTGGGAAGGAATACTAAAATATCAGGGATGTTTAATGCTAAAAGAAATTAAAAATAATCTCGCAGTAGATTTAACTTCCAAAATGTAAAACGAGAAAAAAAAAACCCAAGCAAATGACCAAAACCCCAAAATGAAGTAGAGTTAAAAGCAGGGGTGATAGTACATATTCTCCCACGAGGGAATTTGCCTGGAAAACCTTCAAAAGAAAGATTCCACAGAGAACTCATACATTGAGCTTCTGTGGACAGTGTGCCAAACCAACTTAAAGTGCCTATTTCTGTCTTCAGATAGAAAAAAGGAATAATATCAGTGGGCTTTTGAAAAGTTCTAATTGAATACTGAAAAAGAAATCCTATCCAGGAGGAAGGGGGCAGAAGTAAAGCAAAGTTGAAAACTTCCGGCAGATGGCTTCGTATGTGAGATTCTAGTCATTTGAACAGTGCTGAGACTTCACATTATTTTTCTACCTTTAATTCTCTTTGCCCAGTTTAGAATATGGAAATATAATTCTGAGTCATGTTACAGAAACATTGCAAATATCATTCAGATAATGTATGTCTACAATATAAATTGCAATTATTTCTTTGTTGCGTACATTACTATATGCCAAGGGTCCCCAATCCTTGGTCCATGGACAGGCACCAGTCAGCAGCATGCCAGCAACTGGGCCACGCAAACAAGTGAAACCCCATCTGTGGGATGTAGGCAGCACACAAAACGGTTCCCTCCTGGGAACCGGTCCCTGGTGCCCAAAATGTTGGGGGCCACTGCTATATGCTATACTACTTTTAACTTAATCACATTCTTCCTTCCTTCCTTCCTTCCTTCCTTCCTTCCTTCCTTCCTTCCTTCCTTCCTTCCTTCTGGCTTTAACAGTTATTAGACCGAAGATAGTTGTTTCTTCATACAGCATCAGGATTTATTTCCCATCTCATTTAGTGCCATTGGAGGTTTTTGAATTAATCCAAATGTTCAAGATTTTATTCTGCAGAGAAATAGACATTATGTTTGTCTGTACATCAACCATTTGTCTGTACACCAACACACATTCACACTTGCTAAATAAAATGATTCTTTATTTTCAAAAAACGCCATAAAAGTAACTGATGAACATAAGAAGCGTAACTAATTTTCTAAGATTAGCTCATTTCTCTTTTCCAGCTATCAAAACATCTCATGTATAAGATTCACTTTTTTTTGTTGTTGAAACTATGCCTTTTCTTATTTCATCTGGAATATGGAAATGATTTACCTACTGATTACAGCATCGTTTTAAAGGGTAGAAACAAAATATTCCCTCTGGGAAAGGAGACGGCTGGAGATGTCCTTCCCTTTTGTATTGATGAACCACTTTGCCTTTTCTAATATTGTTTCTGCTATTTTAATTAAACATAATGGCAATTGAAATCCCATCCTCCCAAATAGGTCCTTTAAATAGCGGTGACACTCCCGTTACTAAGGCTTCACTCTCCTTTTTGCCCCTGCTATAACACCATTAATGTGGAGGGCACAGGCTTCCTGCAGGGAACTAAAATCGCTGGGTTTCAAAAAGAAAACACAGAGTTGCCTTTATTTTAAAGACATTTTGGTAAAGGAACACTTACAAATTGGCACAGCAGGTGTGTTTTTTCAGCTTGCAGCAAGATCCTTGCAACCCCATACTTTTGAGCTCTGCCCAAAGGAAGTAGGAGTAAAAATTACAAGGAGGGGAGAGGCAGGAGTCCATGGGAAGCTATTCATAGGGGCTAAGCTGCTATCCTGCTACAATCCCAGAGTTAGAAAATAAAAATTTAATTCCTTCTTCCAGTCGTCTAGTTGTGTTAAAGCTCCATGAAGCTGTTCCTTTACCGCAGAATGCAGCAAAAGCTTAATTCATATCTGACCATGCATTTCCATAACATTGAAATTGCACGAATGCTTTAAGTAATTATCATTATAGATTTAAGGTGGAAGGGATAAACTACAAAAGTGTTATTTTTAGTTTGGGGCTGGCAAATCATTGTAGTTGATTTTTTTTTTTTCATGTGAAGGTTGAATTGAAAATGTCACCTTGTTCTTTTAAAAGAAACTTGTACCTCATCACTATTTACTTGGAATTATTTTAATATTATTTTGTTTTTGTAATGGTAATCCTTGAGATAAAGTTACAAAAAATTAAAAGGCAAATATTCCTAGCTTTTTGACAAAAAAAAAATATCTAGGCAGGTTCAAAAACTATTGAATCACAAAGCAATATTCAAACATAATGAATAACTAAGTAAAAATTGATAATTAAGTATGGCAGCCAGCTTTATATAATTAAATCATTTTACTAGTCTTAATTTTTCACATAACATCCTCTTAAGAAACGATGATAGAATAGATATAATATTCATGAAAGAACTCTGAAACTGGCTTATACTGCTGGAGATTGGTGGCTCCTCTTGCTCAATGAATATGGTATGGTTTAGATTGTTAAATTAACCAGAATATATACATAAACCATTTGGCCAGTTTCTAAATAATGGGTCAATCCTATAAATGGTTGCTCAGATTAATCTGACCGCTACTGTTATATATTGTTTTCACTTTCCCTATTATTCTCTGGCCCCTCCTCAGAGAAGAATTATGGTTTAGGACTTTTCACAATGTGTGTGTGTGTGTGTGTGTGTGTGTGTGTGTGTGTGTAATTTCCAGCAAAGGCTTTGAGTGAAAATTCCCCACTGGCTCTCCCTACATAGTGGATTAAGGAAAATAATTCCTCAGTTGATGATGTGGAAGAGTTATATGACTTAATTTGCAGATGGTTGTAACCATATTCCAGCATCAAGGGTTATTCATTCTTCTCCCCAACTCTAATGTTTCCAGGGTTTTCCCGGGATGGAACATCAAAAGGTATCAACTTGAACAACTTGATAGAAGCAATTGTAAGTAGATTTTCAGAGTGATAGAGACTCTAAAATAAGGTGACAGGGCTTTTCTGTTGGAAATCTTATTACTACAGTCAGATGGACGGAATATTAGATTATACCAGTAGGATTTTGTACTTGTATAAGTGTTGTTTTTATGTTGTCTGTAAATAGACCATGATGTACACAATTTTACCCAACAAGATTTTATCGTGTTTATGTAATTTTAACTTTTCTTTTTGTCCAATTGTTAATGTTAACAATTGTGGTTGGACAATGCTGGGGAGGGGGAATGGTTGTTATAAAAATGTATTTGTTCACAGATAGGTCTCACTGAATTTCATAGAATGTATTCCCAGATAAATGTCCAAAGGTTTACCAATGGACAAAATAATCTTATGTTGATAGACGAAAGAGAAAAAGAGAAAAGCAATGGGTAAGAATTTAATGACCTGGGCTCTAGGACTGGCATAGTTCTTCTTGTTCTGCTAAGGATTTATGCTGGGAGAATCAGAAAATTTTGGGTCTTCCAAAATGTAGCCCCTGGCAAGATATCCATGATTTGACTCCGTTCCTCATAGGACTGTGGTACCTGTGAAAAATTATCAGTGATTTCTTCATACTGAACAGAAGTGACTATACCTTTGGCCCAAAGAATGATAACTCGCTGAAGGGGCAAGGAAGGCCTGGTGTCAAATGTTCAGTTAGCAGAGTTATTATAATAAATGTCTTACATAGATAATTGCTGCTTTATTACCACCTTTACATATCCTGCCATGTTCAGAAACATATTAGTTATAGGAGTGTTTTTTTCCCCTCAACGTTGCTGAACCATTAAAAAAAAAGATTAAACACACACAGAGATGGACAGATGCACACACACTGGGTTATCTTGAATGGCAGATATGAGCATAATTTGGAAGTCTATGCGGGTGGAGGTACAAGCTGCCATTGAATTCCTTTT
This sequence comes from Thermophis baileyi, assembly GCA_003457575.1. Taxonomy (NCBI): domain Eukaryota; kingdom Metazoa; phylum Chordata; class Lepidosauria; order Squamata; family Dipsadidae; genus Thermophis; species Thermophis baileyi. The sequence goes on along the minus strand of QLTV01002954.1, from coordinate 730,766 downwards.
AATCACTATATTAAAAATAGTGCTTCTAAGTTCCTTCCTTCCTTCCTTCCTTCCTTCCTTCCTTCCTTCCTTCCTTCCTTCCTTCCTTCCTTCCTTCCTTCCTTCCTTTTTCCCTCCCTCCCTCCCTCCCTCTCAAACACATGTACATCACACAGAGGCACAAAGTAGTTATTCTTTAAAACTAAATATACAATCTCACAAATAACAGCCTTTGTAAAATTGTTTCCTTGCCTAAATCAGGCTTCCAAGCAGGATGCTATAAATATTACTGTCACCCAGAACTCTGCCTGATTGTTCCCCTCACTTTTTTGACCTTTCTCAGACTTTAAACTCATATATATTCAAATTCATCAAGAACTTTTGTTTATAATAAAAGCCAATGTTAATTCTTCTTAAAATAAGTGATCATCACTGGGTACAGAAATGCATATCTTAATCAATTAACATCAGGCATTAATTGGTGTCTGACTTGCTGCTCAGAGTGATGACAGGTTGAAGTTAGGATTGTAATATGAAATTCTTGGTATATTTCTGTCAATTCTTATTATATTTTGCTTGTCAATGGATACTCAGGTTTTAAAATAGCAAGAATTATTGTTGATTCAAACTGTTGCTGGGCAATGTGTCTCAAAAAGTAGAGAATTATATAAATGTTACGTTTTAGTGTACAGTATATAACACAAAATAACTTCTGGAAAGTATTGCTGTAGGAAATCAAGACAAGATGACATGAGAATGCCATATGAAAAGGACATGGGAATAGATCTCCAATTGAAATATATTTTTTCCCAAACAAAGAAAATTGTTCCTTTCTTGGATTATACCTTTTGTTATATTGGTATGCACTATCCTTTCCTTGGATTTGACTTTAACAATGAAAAAAGTTGTATGTTTAATTATGAACAACTGTAATTCCAGCTTAACAATTATACAGGGAGGGGGGGAAAAACCCTACAATTTCATACCCAGAAATCATTTTGTGTTATATAGGCAGTGTTTTACAGATTAATTTTGGGAGTAGATTTCCTTTAGGTGTACAGTTTTGCAGCTTTGCGTTTATTTACTTGGAAGATTTCTGTAAAACCATTCCCAGGATCATGCTCAAAGATTTGATTGGCCAAATATAAGAGAGATAATGACCAGGTGCAAATTATCCTACTTCAGATATATTATGTGAAAACCTAGCTCTCTAGAGAAGATTCTAATAGCAATAGCACTTAGACAGTGCTTTACAGCTCTCTTTAAGCGGTTTACAGAGTCAGCCTATTGCCCCAAACAATTTGGGTCCTCATTTTACCCACCTTGGAAGGATGGAAGGCTGAGTTAAGCTTGAGCCTGGTGAGTTTTGAACTGCCACATTGCAGTCAGCCGGCAGTCAGCAGAAGTAGCCTGCAGTACTGCACTCTAACCACTGCGCCACCGTGGCTAATCCTGGGAAAGGTAGAAAAAAGAGAAGAAAAGGATGAGCACCAGCAAGGTGGATGAACACAGTTACCGTGGTAATGGGTGCAGATGTGGTCATTAAGACTCCGCACCAATTTGATGGTACATAATCAATTAAAAAGTACAAAATTCTATATGCAGCAAGACATTATTCACTACTACCCGATTTCCCCTCTGCTCTCTCTTTTTATTATTATTACTGAAAAGCCTAGATAAATCTACTACAATTCATATTTCATATTTTGGAGGAGCTAATTTAAACTCATAATTGAGCTGAATGCAATTCCTACTCTGCAGCAATTAGACAAATAGTATTTTTTTCTCACACATCGCCTGTCACTCGTAACCATTCAATCACCTTGCCTCATTAAACACACAAAATCTTTGGGTATACGTTTATCATTATACTTTCAAAAGAAAAAGCAGCATAAAACATGTGCTTTTCCATCTTTCTTCCTGTAAGGGTTTTTCTTCTTCTTCTTCTTCTTCTTCTTTTTGCTGATCTCCATGGGGAAAAAAAAGTACAAAATCTGTGCTGAACTAAAAAAAAATTGTATTTCCTTCACTTTTAACCAAAAATCAATAAATAATGTAACGACAAAAAATATCCTGCCAAAAAAGGCAGTACCTTGTGAGTTATAACTTTATTTCTGTATAGCTCAAGGGGTGGTGGGTTGCAGAGGGAATGTGAAAAGTTCATTATGATCAGTCAGAAAAAAGCACAAGCGCTAAGAAGAAAGAAGCTTTTTTCCTACTGGGATTTTCTCAGACGGCATGATTTGCATGAAGGACGCCACATCAAACATATTGGATGCCCTTTGTCAAATATTAATGCGAAGCTTGTTTTAAGTTCTCTCCTGACTTTGTGCCACCTTGTATCAAAGGCAGTTAAAAGTAAGACTTGGGAGGAAAAGCAAAAAGAAAAAGATCTTCCTAACAGTTTCAACACTTCATGAAAAATCTTCCCTTCTTGGCTGGGCTCAGCTCAGCTCAGCAGCAAACTTTTTTTTTTTTAATCTCTCGGTAAACATGTACCTATTTTATGTGGTTCTTAAGTTCACCCAAGTTGCTGCTTATTTAGGGTTTTGCTGAATTAATACAGAAAATTATAGCATCCCACGGTTCCTAAACTTATGTGCTAAACACGTGAGAAGTAAAGGTGGTGAAGGCTGGTCTACTTGGGGGATATATTGAATGGTATGTCTTTGCTCTGCTCATTAACCATGTAAGGAAATCCCCTGATGATCTACATAAGAGCTGTGGTGGTATAGTGGTTGGAATGCAGTATTGCAGGCTAACTCATTGCTCACTGCCAGGAGTTCGATTCAGTTCGGCTCAAGGTTGACTCAGCCTTCCATCCTTCCAAGGTTTGTAAAATAAGGACCCAGATTGTTGGGGGCAACATGCTGACTCTGTAAATTGCTGAGAGAGTGCTGTAAAGCACTATGAAGCAGTATATAAGTCTAGGTGCTATTGCTATTTCAGCATTGGCTACTCATGCAGTCAGCAAGAAAAGGAGTAGAAGGAAGAGGTTCTGGTTAAAAAGTCATCCCAGCAATGCAAACGCCAGTTACCCATTTCCTTACTACAGATTAAGCATATCTAAGGGAGATAATCACTGGAACTACACTATCTTGATTTAGGATAAATCTGGTCATAAAAAGCATGAAACTGCAGATGAAAAAGAGCATCCCTACTTCTGTGTTCCTTCTTCTTAACATATCATATGAAGCCTTTTATTATAATCAATTCCTTTATCACCACGTTGCCCAGTAGCAGCTAAAATTTAGAGTGGACAAAATTTAAGGTACCACTGTCACATCATGCAGTAATGTTTTTAAAAATTTAAACGTATCTAATATTCCTTCCTCCTCCTATTTTCCTCATTTAAAAAAACCCTGAGAGGTGAGTTGGGCTTACAGAGAGTGACTAGTCCAAGGTCACCCATCCAGTTTTTGTGCCTAAAGCAGGACTAGAATTCACAGTTTCCTTGGTGCCTTAATCACTAATTCAAAGGGTGTAAGGATTACTGGAGTGTTCTTTTGATGGGTATGTTGCATAATGTCTGCTCCTATTCCAAGCTCTATTAAGGCATTCAGTCCAAGCCAAGTATTGAAAACGTTGCAAGGGATAAGAGAAGCTTATATTGGTCCAACCTCACAGTTTCCAACTCTGAAGTACAATTGCAGCATAGTTTGAAGGGATGGGATTGCCCTGTTTGTTGGAACTTCAGTGTTGTTTCCATCCATGCCATTGGTACCTTGATGACATAAAACATAGGAGAAACTTTTCAAATCAACTGAGAAGTGATTGGCAGAGGAGGCTTTTATTAGAACTTTGGAGTTAGGACTAATATGGGATTTGGTATTTGGAGATTCCTCCTTGGTACCATTTAGATTTCATGTTCTCCCTGACCATTTCTTGTTCTTACTGGCCATGTCTACACGTGCCAGTTTTTTAATTAACTGAACTGTCCTAATATTGCAACATGCTCTCAGGTTTTCAGATCTGCTCACTGCTGGCTGCACAAGTTAGAAACTCTTGTCTTACGACTTCTAAAAAGTGGAAAAACTTTTAAGCAGCAAATGTTTCAGAATTTCATATCCCAGAAGCATTAGATTCACAAAGACAGAAGGGCAAAACAGATGAGATTTCTAGGTAGAAAGGCAACAGAGAGAAAATAACATGAATAAATAAAGTAGAATGATCAAGACTATAGATCTATCATCTATCTATCTATCTATCTATCTATCTATCTATCTATCTATCTATCTATCTATCTATCTATCTATCTATCTATCTATCTATCTATCTATCTATCTATCATCTATCTATCATCTATCTATCTATCTATCTTCTATCTATCTATCTATCTATCTATCTATCTATCTATCTATCTATCTATCTATCTATCTATCTATCTATCTATCTATCTATCTATCTATCTATCTATCTATCTTCTATCTATCTATCTATCTTTTCAATATTTTTCCTATTCTTAAAACTGCTTACCCATCTACCCATGTCTGACTATAGGATAATTGCAAATGCAAGTACCAAAACCTATGCATGTTACTTGCATAACCATATAATTTGTGCCAAAAAGGAGGTGGGAGTTTCCATGTATTTTATAACTTAAATAATAATGATAATCAGTGTACTTATCTGTGGCGGGATTTTTATGTTTTGGCAACTGCAGGATTATTAGCAGGGACTGGGAAAAATGGGTTATACATATATTGTGCAGATGTATATAACAGGGGCAGCTACATGTTTTGTGCACAATTATTTCTTAAACCCATTCGTGAAAAGGTTCCTCTCATGCACCTATTGCAGAGATACCATTTTTGTGGTTCTGAGTCAAGAGGAAAGAAAAAATGAAACTCTCTTCCGGCCCCACATAATGTGTTCTTTTTGGTGCTGCTCAAACTTCATCCTGCCTTATGGCAGAGATAAACACAGAGGAAAATAAGAATGAGTAAAGATTGGTTCATTTTGCTGAAGCTCAGCAATAGCAAGCAAAATTGTGGCTTTGAACATTGGGAAACAATCTTTCTGAGAATCATCTTTCAACAAGTTTTTTTTCCCCCAGAGTCAATTATAATACTGCTGTTTAGAATTATTTTTCTACAGCAGCATGAGTTGAAATCATTTACAAGAAACCATTGTGCCTTTATTGCTTACTTTGTGTGGGTCTCATGCACATATCCGTCTACATCCTTTGTCAAAGAAATTGTTATATAAACCTGGTAACAATAGGGTGACAAGTTTAACGCTGAGCATTTGGGTACTGCCCAGGGGCGGGTTCCAAATTTTTTTACTACCACCCTGTGGGCGTGGCTTAATTTTGTGGGAGTGGCTTGACGACCATGTGACCGGGTGGGAGTGGCTTGACGGCCATGTGACTGGGTGGGAGTGGCTTGACGGCCATGTGACTGGGTGGGAGTGGCTTGGCGGTCGTGTGACCGGGTGGGAGTGGCCAACTTGTAAAATGTGGTGAAAAAGTGACTTATGACCATTTTTCACACTTAACGACTGTCGGTCATTAAGTGTGAAAAATGGTCATAAGTCACTTTTTTCACTGCCATTGTAACTTTGAACAGTCACTAAACCAGCCACTTAGTAGCAGGCAGAATCAACCACTCTCCAACCACAGCTGCTGTGGCCTAGAGGTAGAACTTTTGCCTCACAATCAGGAGGTTGTGAGTTCGATCCTAGGTAGAGGTGCCGCTGGGCTTCAATTTGAAAAAAAATAAAAATAAAACAAATAAAGCCAAAAAAAGATGGCGACCACATGCACAGTGCTGGAAGTCACCTTCTGAGCATGCTCAGAAAAAAAATATTTTTTTTTTGAAAAAAATTAAAAAAAAAGATGGTGGTCCCCACGGACCGGCAACCACTGATCTGGTTCAGATGACGTCACTAGTGGGGCGAACTGGTCCTAACCGGTAATAACCCACCCCTGGTACTGCCTAAAAATTGTCATTGCTCTTGTCATTCGGTTGGATTGGTGAGAGTATTTCAAAATCAGTTTATTCCGATCCAGTTTATATTTATATTCACTGATCTGGAGGGATACAATGGCAGTTGCAGAAGTGAATGTATAATCGGGCTTGAAATGAACCTATTTCCATTACTTTTGTTCCCAGTGATATAACTTTTGGTTTTTCACCTTTTGGTTACAGAAAAAAAATAATAACAACAGATAATTTAGTCCTCCAGTTCAGAAAATGGATTGGTCTGCAAAGTTTTGCTGACAGCTGAAGATATTTTCCCATTTTCCTATTTAAATTATCTCTTATCCAGACATTTTATTTAACATAAGAAAATCCTAAATAGTTTGCAGGGTGAAGTAGCATTTGGTATCTTTTTTTGTTAGGCTATTTCGGGGAAAGTTGAAGCATGAATTAAATATTAGTAATGTCATTCTTTCCACAATCTGAGGCCAGGCTGCTGAAGATTTGTCTGTTAATTGGAGGAGACTATTTTACTGTCTGTAGAACAAATACATGCATTTTACTGTTTCCCTTTTGCTTCCAATACACCCATTCATCTTGAAAGCTTGCACTGCTTTAAAAATAAGCTGATATAATGGAAGATAAGATTGGGATGTACTGCTTACCTTAAGGATCATGAGTTGTTTCAAATCAAATCTTTATTACAGTTAAAGACCAGCATAAGGAGGGAGGGGTACAGTCAATTAAAAAAGATAGAAATTACATCAAAGCTAAAAGCTAAACAGAATCTGTATACGACTAAAACTCTTGTTCCTGTAACCAGGGGTGGGTTCCTACCGGTTCGCCCGAACCGGTAGCAACCCGCTAGTGACGTCATCCGAACCGGATCGGTGGTTGCTGGTCCGTGGGGCTGCCATCTTTTTTTTTTAATTTTTTCTGATTTTTTTTTGTTGTTGTTGTTGTTTTCTGAGCATGCTCAGAAGGTGACTTCCAGCACTGTGCATGCAGTCACCATCTTTTTTTGGCTTTATTTATTTATTTATTTATTTTCTGAGCATGCTCAGAAGGTGACTTCCAGCACTGTGCATGCGGTCGCCATCTTTT
>QLTV01002954.1:705126-719912 GCA_003457575.1 Thermophis baileyi | reverse complement strand
ACTACAGTATGCAGATAATAAAGTTGAAAAAAGGCGAACAACATTTCTACAGAACTATAGATACGCTGAGGCTGGGTGTAACAAGGAATGGCTGGGAGGGGAGGGGCCAGGCGAGGCACCCCTTGAGGTGAGTTACATCGAATTGACCACGCCCACCTGGTCACATGACCACTAAGCCACGCCCACTAAGCCACGCCCACAGAACCGGTAGGTAAAAATTTTAGATTTCACCACTGTAGATGACTCCTATCTTTTTCTTTTTGGGCTACTGGGAGTTTTAGTTCATTAAGATCTTTTGGAGGGCTTTAGTTAGTTTGCATGCTCTGGCGTAGTTGTAATAGTTTGTTGGTTGTTTCTGCTTTTGATATATGGCAGTGTTATCTTTTTCATAACTTATGTTGGTAGTGCTATAGTAGATTGAGTGGTCAGATATTTTTGATAAAGTTGTATGGAAGACATGGGACAAAGTATAGAGTATATATGTTTGTGAGTGTGTAATTGTTTGTGCATGTGTATTCATACACATGTACATGTTGACACACACACACACACACAAATAACACAGCAGAGTAGCTCTACAAAATATGTGCATTTGATTTGTGGCATACTTACTTAAAAGTTACTGCATTAGCTTTGAATTTAAAAAAATAAATGAAGGAAAAGGTTATCCCATCCATTTACAAATACGTTATAGTAAAAATGTGCATGGAATAATATAAACTATCTCCTTTTGTTTTAAGAGGCAGAGAGGGGGTGTTTTTCAAGGTAAGACTCTAAGGGAAATTCATATATTGATTTGATCAAGGGTGGTCATTTGAAAACATTGGCTGATTATAATTACTGGCATTGCAGTGACTATAGGGCGAGCTCCTAAAAATTGAAATAAGGCTGCTAAAATGTTTTGCCATTCTAAAAGGTTGGAGGGCAAGTACTTTCCTTGCTCATCCAATCAAGAATAAAACTAGAAACGATAGTCTACATCTGCCATCCCATTAGCAAATTGTTTCCAGAAGTTGTTATTGAAAATTACTCGATCACAGAGTTGCAAAATAGTTCCCCATAATTGTCTACAACTAGAAAAAATATTCTTAACAAAGTTGAGGAAAAATAGTACGGGAACAGACATCACTGCCTCTTTGAACAGTGTGTGCATGAAAATAATAATTATTATGTTCCACTGAGAACCAACTTTACTTGGACTGCAATCGTATTTATTTGTATTTTTAATGTAACATTTTTCTATACAGCCAGAATAATAGAAAATATTCCCCATAGCTAATTTAGTATCTGTGCAATTCCAGTTCTGGAAACACCAAAGAAGTACAGTACATTGCAATTTATATTTTATGGAATTATGAATTCTAATCCTGTAAAGTTCATGCCTTATTAATATTTTTATTATTTTTTTGTGAAGTCCTTGGTGCTCTCTGAACTTGTTTGCTTGCAAATATTTCATTACCCAGCTGGGTAACATGGTCGGTGCTGGTCAGTATGGTATTCACTTCCTGTTTATATACTATAGCTTGCCTTGGCATTGTTGGTGGGAGTGTGGTATTCTCCTTGGTAGGTCCTTGATTAAAATATTATTTTCTGCTTGATTGTTTGTCTGGTGTTGTTCCCTGCTTATCAGAGTGTAGGTTAATGGAGATGTTCTCTGGTCATTTGGTTGCCTTCCTATCTTATTCATCACCTCTTTGAAAGGTGTGTAAATGTGGTTTATCTTTATGAGTATTGATAATGAGCAGAGTCTATCATAATGAGGACCCAGATTGTTGGGGGCAATATGCTGACTGTAAACTGCTTAGAAAGGGCTGCAAAGCGCTATGAAGTGGTATATAAGTGTAAGTGCTATTGCTATTGATAGCTGACTTGTCAGAATGGCTAGCTTCCAGGAATTCCCTAGCAGTTTTTGATTTTATTGTTGTACCAATCTTCTCATCCAAAGTTTTTTTCTTATATTTAAATAACATCTAGGTAGCCCCAGCTACTATGTGATAACGCAGTGACTATGTGATATTTCTGGTCCCAGTTTTCGTGACAAGGGGCAACAATTTCTGACCATCTTCCCTATGGCACCCTAAACACAGTTATCATATCTTTCTCAATCATTTTGTCTCCAGACTGAACATTCACAGTTCCTTCAGCCTATCCTCATAGTCCCTGCGTTATCATTACTATCACCCTCTGTCCATCCTTCTGTTTGTAAGGTGCCCAGAACTGTACCCCAACATTCCAAGAGTGGTCTCACCAGTGTGGTGTAGAAATGAGGGTGAGAATGTCTACAGGCTGTCTCATACAACCTATGGACTTTCAAATACCTTACTATCTCTGCCTTTCTCTACTTCCATGTCTTTCATTTCTCCCATGTCTCCTATCCATGTTTCCCCCTCCTTTTTAATCATTCCATTCCAGTTACAATGCTTGTTATATTAAACAAATGTACCACTTTTAACAGATTAAAAATGGTGCTCCTAGTTACATGTTTTTCTTTTTTTAAAGTATGTATTTAAAAGGCAATAAGATAAGTCCCATCTAAGAGGAAGCATTTGCTTTTTTCCCACATAGTATGGATCATCTTTACTCAGTTCAAATCAGCTGTCTTCCTGGCCCTTTATTCAGAGGTGGGTTTCAGTAGGTTCTGACCAGTTCTGGAGAACCGGTAGTGAAAATTTTGAGTAGTTCGGAGAACCGGTAGCAGAAATTTTGAGTAGTTCGGAGAACCAGTAAATACCACCTCTGACTGGCCCCGCCCCCATCTATTCTCTGCCTCCCGAGTCCCAGCTGATCAGGAGGAAATGGGGATTTTGCAGTAACCTTCCCCTGGAGTGGGGTGGGAATGGAGATTTTACAGTATCCTTCCCCTGCCACGCCCACCAAGCCACACCACACCCACCAAGCACGCCACGCCACGCCCACCAAGCCATGCCACACCACGCCCACCAAGCCACGGCCACAGAACCGGTAGTAAAAAAAATTGAATCCCACCACTGCAGCTTTATTCCTTTTGGAGTTTCATTTTAAATTAATCAACATAAAGGCTAGTTTGTTAGTTCTCTTATCTTCTTCACTCAACTCATTTAGATAATAAGTGGGTAACTTTTTGGAGCTTTTAATAATAATTAGGTAATTCCTATTAGTGAAAGGCACACTGTGTATAAATCTAAAAATAAAGGTTTCTTGCTTTTGAACTATATGCAATTGTATATACACCTTTAATTACACCTTTAATTAAGCTCCTGATTTATTAAAAAGTAAAAAAAAATGGTAACAGCTTTAAAATCCTCTGTTCGTTTTTAATGGATTAAAGGTCTTCATCTTCCAGAAATTTCAAATTTGACATTGTGAACCCTAGTTAAAGTCATATTCTTTCTTTAGATGCAGGGCTTTTCTTAAATATACAGTCATATTCTCTCTTTAGAGGCAGGGCTTTTCTTTAGATGCAGGGCTTTACCTCAAACCCTGGGTGTAATAAATTAATTAGAGGAAAAGTGTGTACATTTTTCCCAAATGACTGCTAAATCCAACACTTCATCATGTGCAGGTATTGTTATCATTTTCTTCAGTATGCATACTTTGTGGAAATGCAAATGAAATACATTTATAAAAATGGTATAAATAAGGAATAATGTAAATGTTTAAGCTTCATTCAGACTGTTCCAGAGGCATTAGACTTACTGATTATTTTACGGGCTGCTTGTGGCCATTGCAACTGAAATCTACTAAACGGAACTCTGTTAAATAGAGGTTTTACTGTAATATCCTTCTTTGTATTGTTTATCCATAATGTTATATCAGTCAAGGAGAGAAGCAGCCTAGAACTAAGGATAAATTTCCTGACATTTAGAACAATTAATCAGTGAGCCAACTTGCCTCCAGAAGTTGTGAATGCTCCAACATTGGAAGTTTTTAAGAAGAGAGTGGATAACCATTTGTCTGAAATGGAATAGGGTTTCCTGCCTGAGCAGGGGGTTGGACTAGAAGACCTCCAAGGTCCCTTCCAACTATGTTACTCTGTTATTCTGCTAATGGGATTCAGCAAGTGTATGTAAGATTGCAGGGCTATCTATACAGAAATTAAATGTAAAGTGTAACATATATATAAAAAGATTCATTGATAGTCCTGGTTGGTAATAAATGGAAACTATATAAAGAAGCTCATCTTACTTTCGTATTATGGACATCATAATAAATATATTAAATAAATGGATTGCCTTGATAAATGTTACCGATTGTTATTTGTTTTTTTCTGAGCAACTACCCATTATAGATTAAATAGATGCATTTTAAAAAGAAATAACTTTCATTTTTAAAGGTGAAATCCGTAAAGTTTTCAATAATCTCTTTCAACATTGACATATGGAGTTATTTTTCTGTTTTCTGTATTACACAATCATTTTCTTAATTTTCTATCAACTAGATCACTCTCTTAGAAAAAAAAGTTATCGTTTATAATTTAGAAAGCCTACACTAGAGAATAACATTTAAAGAATGCAATTTCATGCCAACCTAGTTTGAAAAATGAACCTTCCATCTGTCCTTCCCACTCCTACCTTATGGCTGGCATTTAGGTTAAACAACAACAAAGTCACTGGGACCCAATCACAGTGCAGGCTTTACAGGAAGACACTGTAGCACTATATGAAATATTTTCACTACAATCAAAAGAGAATTTTGAACAAACTCTTCTAGAAGGTTATAGATATTTGCAAAATGTGAAAGAAAACAAACTGGCCACCTATGACTGTTTTGCAGCAGCGAAAGGAAGTACTAGGAAGAGTAGATACCTTAAGTCATCTTCATGGGATAATAACATTTCCCTCCTGCAGGAAGACAGTGCCTTAGCAGTCTCCCAAATTTAGCTGCAAACAAAATTATACTTCCTGTAGTATAGGAAAATATTGGTTATTGACTTTGGGTCTGTGGATTTTGCCATAGGTTTAGATTACTTCTAGATTTAGACTGTACAAATATGGCAACATTATTATAAAAAAATTAGAAGTATTTTTTTCCATCTCTGATGATTCAGATGGAAGAGATGGAAAAGAGGAGGATTGGGTTTACCTGATTTGAAATGGGATTTTGCAGCTTCCTGTTTGGCTTGAGTGAAAGAGAAATAGAAGGTTTTTGGAGTTAAAAGGACATGACTTGAAATTTGGATGGAATGGATATTTGTGGTATGATAAAGTCCAAATTAATGTGTATTTTTTAAAATAATAATGTTAGGCATGCCCTATTGAGAATATGGAACAGATACAAACTTCAAGCTTCACCTGAAAAAAATTTTGTGGGTCTCGTCACAAGAAGCATTTTATAGGTGAGGAATAATAAGCAGACACAAATTTGTCACAAGATAATAGAATTTTGTCAAGGGAAAGTACAATAAAAATTGAGAAAAAAACTGAGGGCAGATTGATAAGAGTTGTGAATGGTTTTCTTACTTACAATTATTAGAAAGATTTAAAGTAGACAAAAGAATTTATGGTTTTGAACATTGTAAGACTGAGTTTGAAATAAAATTGTGTAGAAATGAACATACAGTTGTTAATATATATAAACTTTTATTGAAATTTGAAACAGAAGAAGAGCAAGTAAAAGAATGTGGATTTGAAATGAATGTGGGTTTGGATTTCAAATGAAATTTGAAACAGAAGAAGAGCAAGTAAAAAGTAGACTAAAAGTTTGGTTATAATATACAGATGGAGCAATGGGAAAATATGTGGCTGAAAATACTGAAGGTTACTCTATGTTATAATCTTAAGGAGAATTTCGTTTTAAATGATGTCCTGTATCAATGCTGTATGTCACCAGAGAAATTGCGTAGAATGTATAAAGGCATTTCAAATACATGTTAGAAATGTGAACAACAGGAAGGGACATTTAATCATGTTTGATGTATGTGTAAAAAAACCTAGAAAATTTGGGATTCAAGTACACAGACAGAGGATTTTAAAGATTAATATATTGAGACTAGGGGCTTTTCTTTTGGGATTGATAAACAGTGGGGGGGGGAGTTCATGGTATTTTGTCTTTGAATAAGACAACTGCAGCAATATTATTGCGGGTACAAAGATGGAAAGACTCAGCATTACCCACAATGGAGAAATGGTTGGTGAAGATGATGGAACATGCTGACAGGGCTAAATAGACTTCTTTACTAGAGAAAAAGACAATATCTGCTTCTATTGCAAAGGTTAACAGTTCCTAATGTAACTGATTTTTCTCTTTACTTAGTTGGAACATAAAAGAAAATAAAAAGCTAAAAGAATCTAGATTCTTCCTGGCATCATGCAGCATTTCGCAATATACTGGGGACTTTGCCTAGCAAATTTAACAAACATTTAATATAATTCTAAACCGCATTGTACAGTATTGATAAGTTGCATCCTTCTCAACCTAAGGATTCTCAGCTTCAGGCTGTCTGTTTCCCTGTCAATTAAAGTTTTCCATGGCCTCCCTGCCAGCTTGACGTGGCTATTACATGTGCAGTGTACTGTGGAAGAGGTGAGTGAAATGTTATTAAATATATGTATGTTCAGAACCTATATATTTTGTTAGCTAGACAGTAGTGAAATTGTGCTGTTTTATAAGTTCATTTGTTGCTCATCCTTCTCTAGTTTTTCACAACCTCCTTATTTTATTCCTCCCCTGCATGATTAATTGCTTGTTCCATCATCCCAAACTCAAGGTTAAGTTAAGGTCTCCTTCAGGTTGGTGGACCATGTAATAAAAATCAGTTTGGATAGGTTCTCAGAGCATTACAGGTTTGAGGATGGAATTGTATTCATTTTTCTCCATTCCATTCCCTTGAGGCAAATCTTGTAGGACACATTAAACTTCTAAATAATATAGGGCCTATATTTCATATCAGATCATATCAGAAAATCTGATATGATACACATACACACATATATGTGTGAATGCATGCTTAGAACCAGAATTAAAATTCATGGCAGCATAATAAGTTGTAATGCTTTGTTTTCAGAATCTTCATAAACATAATAGAGATATTAACATATTTAAAAAAAATTAAAAAAAATGTATTCATTTATTTTAAAACTGCCTCATAATGTCAACTAAATGTCAGCTTTAGTGGTCCATTCATGAAATCGTTTAAAAATTCAATTGGATTGTAGTGTAGTTTATGCTTTTTCAATTTCTTTTTATTATTATGCTTCTGTTCTGAAAATGTGTTACGAGCCACTTCAAATTATTTGTCGGAGAAATGTAAGTAAAGTTTAAATAACTGAGGTTTCTTCAGTGCATAGATATTTGAGGTGGGGAAGTTGGCTTGATAACTCCTTATGCGTGGGATGCCACATACATCTACATGAATTTGCATGGAGAGCTCAGTCAATACTTCAGGGTACTCATCGGTACTCAGATTATACCCAACTGTATATTGTTACCCCAGGCTATGAGGAGGAAAATGCTGTTGATGTCCTTTTCTAGTATTTGGAGATGGTAAGGATCTGTCCTTACAGGACAGAATACTGTGGAGTTGAACCCTAATCAGTCTGAGTTGCTGTGGATACCTCAGACTTCCTCTGCAAGCACCAGTTATTTCTTGATGGGCAAGCACTACTGTCATAGAGCAGATTCCAACTTTAGGATCCTTCTGTACTCCAGGATCCTGATGAAACAGCAGATGAAAACTGTGGCCAAAGAGACCTACACTTAACTTTGGCTGGTGCACCAAAGTAGGCTGTGATCTTACTTGGCTACCGGGTTACTTAGCTACCTAGCTACTTTACTATACTGCTGTACTAGGTAGCTACATTAGCTACCGAGGTGGCGAGGTGGCGCAGGTGGCGCATTAGAGCCGAGGTGGTGCAGTGGTTAGAGTGCAGCACTGCAGGCTACTTCAGCTGACTGATAGCTGCAATTCGGCGGTTCAAATCTCACCAGCTCAAGGTTGACTCAGCCTTCCATCCTTCTGAGGTGGGTAAAATGAGGACCCAGATTGTTGGGGGCAATATGCTAACTCTGTAAACCACTTAGAGAGGGCTGTAAAAGCACTATGAAGCGGTATATAAGTCTAACTGCTATTGCTATTGCTACCTATTGTACTATGTTCTTATTACCTTCCAGTTTTCCTATTGTATAATATACTCTACTTGCCCTTAAAAACTACTCAGAAACTACAGTTGGTCCAAAATGGTCTGCATATTGTCCAGCTATAGGTACTAGTTTTGTGGAGCTTGCATTGATTGCCACTTGTTTTCCAAATAAAATTTAAGATGCTGCTTTTAATTTACAAAATTTGAAAGGCAGCCTACTTCATCCAACACCAGCCTCAGCAATTAGATTAAAGATGTAATTGATCCCAGATTTTCAGGAAGTCCAGTCCAGGTTGAGGTGGGGAGGTGTTGCTTTTCTGTAGCAGCACCAATAGTGGAGATCAGGAGATCTCCTTCCTTGTTGATGTTTTGGAAGTTGTTAAAGTCATTGTTGAAGAAGAAGGCAGTAGCAAACCCTTTGTGAGTAACATTGCCAAGAAAATATAATCAACATGCCATGGAGTAAAGACGGACGGATGGATGGATGGATGGATGGATGGATGGATGGATGGATGGATGAAGCCATTGTGAGTCTAGAAAGTTTAGCAGCAGAAGGGAGGGAAGGAAGGAAGGAAGGAAGGAAGGAAGGAAGGAAGGAAGGAAGGAAGGAAGGAAGATATATTGGTGGTGGTGGGATTAATTGCATTGTTTTGATTCAATTTACTGAAATCAGATGAATACCAACTGTTTGTTTTAACCCAATTTATTGAAATGAGAGACATTTGACAGGAGCAGTCTATAATCCCAATAAAACAAAGTGTGAAAATGCTTCTTCTAGAGAAGTAATTGGAAGTACCCCATTGATACAAACTGCATTACTGTTCAACTCAACATAGTCCCTCACTCTTCACTAACCAAATGCAGAACTTTTAATCAAGATCAATAAAAGCCAATCTGCATAGGTTTAATTTGAGAGCCAGCATGATGTAGTAGTTAAGGTGCAGGAATGAATAAACAGGTTCTAGTCACTTAGGTACATAGGTAACCTTGGACCAGTTTCTTTCTCTTGACCCAAAAAAACTGCCTCCAAAATATAACTCCTCATTGCATCATGTGTTGATAGCTTCTGCATGTGAACTGAAGGGAACAGAATGCAAACAACAGGCACAGTCCTGATTCAGTTTAATTGGGATTTCATTTTCTACAAAATGGCAATATGCTTGACATACACAGAATAGAAAGGAGTTTCTAATTTGGCAGGCACAGTTGGTGCATATGAACTTTTGAGATGATGGGTATTTGCTAATATCTAAATAAAGTCTGCATTACTATTAATCTTCTCATCATTTGCATCACCCATCTCCTCCCACTAATGACTGTATGACTGTAACTTTGTTGCTTGTATCCTTACGATTTATATTGACTGGTTCCTAATATGATTTGATTGCTTATTTGTACCTGGACTATCATTAAGTGTTGTACCTTGTGATTCTTGACGAACTTATCTTTTCTTTTTATGTACACTGAGAGCATATGCACCAAGACAAATTCCTTGTGTGTCCAATCACACTTGGCCAATAAAAAAAATCTATTCTATTCTATTCTATTCTATTCTATTCTATTCTATTCTATTCTATTCTATTCTATTCTATTCTATTCTATTCTATTCTATTCTATTCTATTCTATTCTATTCTATTCTATTCTATATCCACAAGGACCATTATATGAAAAAGTCAACTGTTGAGATGAACTGTTATCGAAGAATCTGAATATAAGTTATATCTATCTATCTATCTATCTATCTATCTATCTATCTATCTATCTATCTATCTATCTATCTATCCATCCATCCATCCATCCATCCATCCATCCATCCATCCATCCATCCATCCATCCATCCATCCAGATAGATAGATAGATAGATAGATGAGAGAGAGAGAGAGAGAGAGAGAGAGAGAGAGAGAGAGAGAGAGAGAGAGAGAGAGAGAGAGAGAGAGACGAAATAAAATATATTGAGAAAGAGATAGATAGATAGATAGATAGATAGAGAGAGAGAGAGATAGAGAGAGAGATAGAGAGAGAGATAGAGAGAGAGAGAGATAGAGATATATCATATCTGTGCTATATAATCACATAGCCTCCTCTAAAGTTTTTATCCATGGTGTCAACGCATGTAGTGATCATAACGCTCTTGTGCTAACCTCATTGTCTAAGTAATCCCATTTTGACCATTGCCACTGCCAACATTTGATTATAGATTGAAGGTTAGAAACTGAATCTTCATGCAAATGTTGAATGCCCTTTGAGTCTTCCTACACAATTTGGGATTCATGTAAGATCCTGACCAAATGTAGAGTTTAAAAGTATGCAGTTTGAACATGACAAAAAAAAAAAAACTCATTTCACATTTTTAGCTCCCTAAGGAAGATGAGTAGACTGGTAGGTTATAGGGATATTTTAGGCAAGAGTAGCATTTACAACTCTTTTTCTCTCCACATGTCATTTATATGCAAGAGCGGAAATCCTCTCTTCCCTGCAGCCGATCACATTGGGAGTCTTGTATAGCAATGATGATGGCTGCGGTAATTTAGGATGGAAATGAAATTAGTCTTGCTTCTCTCATACTGCTGTGATGGTGATAGAGTTAGGTCCCTGTCCTTTTGCCTGCATGTCCATGTGTGAAAAGGATCAAACTGATTCAATTAGGAAACCAAGGTTGTTAGAGCCAACTTATTTTCCCTTGTTGCTTCCCAGCACACATATAGGACTTAATCTCAGCATGAGTTACTTGACAGAACTCAGCTTCGTTGCTATGGGAACAATTTTCATAAACTCCTCTAAGCAACCTCAGCCCACTCATTCCACCAGGGATCAGATATTTGATTGACTGCTAAGTCCAACTATGGAGTAGTACTAGTCATGTCACATCTGTCATTTTTCCCTAAATACCTTTTTTTTTTCAAAGAAAAAAATTACACTAAACGTATCATTTCTTTTCTTTTGTTCACTTAAGAGTTTATTTTAATTCTTGAATAAATAAGAATTTAATCCTTGATTAAATAATTCTTGATTTTTTTTCCTCTGCATAAATAAACTCCATCATTCTTTCTCTCATTTTTTCCCCTTTTAAATCCAAAGCCTGGGAAACAGCACCACTAGTAATTAGGAACTGAATGATGTTGTTTAAAGCAGTATTAATTATTGGAGCCGATGACAACCCAGGGTTACAGAAATCAAAGAAACCAGAGTAAGAGCAAGAAACTACTATTCCTTAAAGAAAAACATCAGGGATTTACTCTTTTCTTTGTGCAATTGATACCAATGAATCAGGCAGTGATGGCAAAGATCTGGCCACAAAGGACTAACCCTGAATATCATTAAACCTTTATCACATCGGAGAAAGTTTCTAATTCTAACTCATGAACATCCGCTGCAAATATCAGACCATTATTTCCAGACACAGATTTCTCTGAATTCAAATGCAATGTATGGATAATGGTAGTCTTTTACGTGCTAGTAGGTCTACTGAAAAATAATAATTTCTATTTATGCAGCATATTTCTCAGATGTCACAGGGCACCTACATTGACACTGCTCATCGTTTCTTCTCCCTGGCAGCTCCTTGAAACCACCTCCACCTCTCTAGTCTCTTAATGGTCAAGGAGTCATGTTGAAAATGATGGGCTGTGATGCCGAAGGAGATATTGCAGGAAGGAGAAGATTATGGATAATTGGACAGGGGCACATTCTGTTGGATGAGCTCACTCTTCCTTAGCATGCCCCAGGCTATAGCTCATCCTGGTCAATAGGGTCTCCGTCAGACATCCAAAGAAGCTTTTTGGAGCATGGACATTTGGCAGAAAAGGAGATGATTTTGCAGATAGCGCTCTGCATTCAGTCCAGTTCTAATTGAGGAAAGCTGGTATTAACTAAGCAGATTGTTGTTAGTTGCGAAGTTGTGTCCGACCCATCGCGACCCCATGGACAACGTTCCTCCAGGCCTTCCTGTCCTCTACCATCCTCTGGAGTCTCACGCCAACTGCTTCAGTGACTCCATCCAGCCACCTCATTCTCTGTCATCCCCTTCTTCTTTTGCCCTCAATTGTTCCCAGCATTAGGCTCTTCTCCAGTGAGAACTAAGCAGATAGCACTGGGCAAATGATTGGTATAAATGGTTCAGAGCTTTCTGAGCCTAGTACCTCTCTACTATTCATTAAGGCAGGCTCTTTTTCAGGTTTCTTGGGGGGGGGGGAAGAAGTTGCTTCTTTAAGAGGCACAATGAGTGGTCTCTTTTAATCAGTGTCATCTTTTTTAGGCTTCTGCAAAAGTTTAAAAAAGTTGGGCAGTGCTAAGGAATAGTAGACAGATACTGCCATTATGTTTTCCTGAGTTCTAAACTATTTGTTGCTAATCATTTTTAAGTCTATACAGCCCTAATGAATAACTGAATCAGAAACTGAATCTGAACAAAAAGTGGTTGAAGATTACAAATCGGAATCAAATCCCATATCTTCAGAATTGTTTCTTGTTTCCTGTAATTATTCACTGCAAAGAGACAGAATATGAAAGATTTGTGGGAATGTTCTTTAAATGCAGTTAAAGTTTGAGGAAAAACAATGAAAATGTGAACATTTTTGTTATAGCAAAGGTGCTATAAAGTTTGATTCAGGTTTGCTTTGCACTTTGGTCAGCCCAATGTCTTGTGTTGGTTGAAGTGGTTGCACCAATAGAGGAAATCGAAAAAGATTTAGCTTGAAAAAGTTTAGACAGGGCTTTTACAATGGACATTCATTGTAATACGGTGTGGTGTGTGTGTTTGTGTGTGTGTGTTCATTTTTCTGGTCATTTTAAGGTTTTTTTCCCTTTACAACTACAGATAATAGCGTCTGATAATGCAAGTGCTGGATATTAATCTTGTATTTAAGTGAATTAAATTCTGAAGGAAATAATTGTGCTTTGTCCAGCTCATGTTCAGAATTATTTTTTTTAAAAGGCCCAAAGATGCATACATGTACACTTTTCAGAAAAGTTCAAACTGGAGTATTGCTTAGAAGAGTGCATTATTAATAAGCAATACAAATATTCTATGCATTAATAAATAATCTGTTGTTCAAGCTGCAAAGTAGAAGTCCGGGAAAGAAATTTAGCAAGCGTCTATTTAGCTATGAGTCACATACTGTATTCCAATTATTCTTCTAAAATGACTTGAGCTTTAGCTATGAAACATGGGCTGATTCAACCATCCATACTCACTTTATTATTTTATTAATGTTCTTAAATGTTGCTTTTGAATGTGTTATTAGCCGAAACTCAATCCTAATTAAGATAATTTTTGTAAGATTCAAATAAGTAGAATAAAATATCTCTTTAGTGCAGCTATCTACATCCTTAGAATGAATGTTATGGTACATGGTAACTGCCCTAATTAAATTAAACAAAAAATATTAAAACACACCTTTGGTAGCATCTTCCTTTAGAGCAGTGTTTCTCAAACTTGGCAACTTTGAAATCTATGGAGATCATTCTGGCTGGGGAATTCAGAAAGCTAAAGTCCACACATAGTTGCCAATTTTGAGAACAATTGCTTTAGAATATCATGAATGTGTCTCAAGATGCTGCATGTGCCTCCTAGTTGCTGAGATGCAGACAATATTATGGCTGATAACCTATACCTTCTCCATATTACTAAAAAAGCATAATGTACCAGTCTTGATTGACCAAAGGCATGATAGGCATCAGAGATCAGTATCAGTAAGCCTACATGGTGATAACCATAGCCTTAAGAAAATTATGGTTTGGACTATAAGACAAACAAGCGGTAAAGACCAGGAATTAAGAATAAAGAGAGTGGTAAAAAAAAACACAATGTTTTTTATCTGTCAAACTAAGAGAAAGAGGAAGGACGATATACATACGAATGATCTTGTGGAGTGGAGTTTATCAGTTCATGCAGGAACTGAAACTATCAATTTACGTAATTCTATATTAAAGGACTAAAATGTATTTCAGAAAGTATGAATTGATTTTTAGGATGTGTACTAAAGGAAGAATCCATAGTGATAACTGCATAACATTCCAGTGAACAGTGTTAAGGGGAGAAATAGATCTTAAATTTGGGGGAAATTGTGCAATATTTTGACTGAATGCTATCTGGCATCAGGAGTACTCTGCCAGGTAACATGAATTTATGTGAACGAATGAAATAAGACATTACATAAAAATGATCAGGTCATTCACTGACCCAAGGATGAGCAAAAGTATTGAGAATCTGCATAAAAAGATTGATCTATCTATCTATCTATCTATCTATCTATCTATCTATCTATCTATCTATCTATCTATCTATCTATCTATCTATCTATCATCTATCTATCTATCTCTCTATCTATCTATCTATCATCTATCGTTCTATCTATCTATCTATCTATCTATCTATCTATCTATCTATCTATCTATCTATCTATCTATCTATCTATCTATCTAGCTATCTAGCTATCTATCTATCTATCTATCTATCTATGCTACTTGACTTCTCAGCAGCTTTCGATACCATTGACCATGGTATCCTTCTGGGACGACTAAGAGAGTTGGGGTTAGGGGGCACCGTGTTACGGTGGTTCTCCTCCTATCTCTCTGGTCGATCTCAGTCGGTGTTAGCAGGAGGACAGAGGTCGACCCCTAGACCCCTCATTTGTGGGGTACATCAATGCTCGGTCCTCTCCCCTCCTGTTTAATAGCTACATGAAACCATTGGGTGAGGTCATCCGATGATTCGGGGTGGGGTATCA
>QLTV01002954.1:687751-703324 GCA_003457575.1 Thermophis baileyi | reverse complement strand
GCAGCGGTGAAATCTGCTTATCTTCCCTACCAGTTTGGAAGCGTGTGCTTTTTCACCCTCTGTGCATGCACAGAATGCTTTGCGCATGCGCAGAGGGTAAAAGAACCCAAATGGCGGCATCCGGGCGGGTGGGCGAAGTCTCCCACTTCTGTTGCTACCAGCTGTCCGGCGACCCGCAGGCACGCCTGAACCGGGAACATTTCACCCCTGGCGCCATGCCCCCTTTGTCAGCTCTTCGCGCACGGGGAGGCGGCAGGGTGGGGGTCGCGGCGGCGGGGCGGGGGTCACGGGTGCGCAGAGGGTAAAAGAACCCAAATGGCGGCATCCGGGCGGGTGGGCGAAGTCTCCCACTTCTGTTGCTACCAGCTGTCCGGCGACCCGCAGGCACGCCTGAACCGGGAACATTTCACCCCTGGCGCCATGCCCCCTTTGTCAGCTCTTCGCGCACGGGGAGGCGGCAGGGTGGGGGTCGCGGCGGCGGGGCGGGGGTCACGGGTGGTTCGCGGCATTAGAAAGGTTGAGAATCTTTCTCAACCTAGGGAGAAAGTATAAAGGGAGACTAGTATAGATCTATTTCAAGCTATTTAGCTCTCATCAGCTAGCCATACCCTTCTGGGATTCGAACTTGGGCTGTTTGCCTTGTCAGGCAGTTGCTTTATCTTCTAAGCCACAAGTTCTTGGATGAGGGCTCTGCATCGGAGACAGAGAGGGGGCCAAGGCCATTTGGTACTTATCAGCTGTCTCCGGAGTCAGACATCAGCGAGGGAGAGGAACAGCTGGAGCCCATTCCCAGTGTGTGCATGCGCAGAGCTGCAAGAAGACAAGAACAATTGAGAAAGCAGGGTAGACTTGGGAGTAAGGCCACACCTTGGAGATGATTGGCCCCTCCCATAGGACATAAAAGAGGAGCGAATGGGACGTGAGCTTTTGCAGGAAGCAATTAGTTCATCTGGTTGGTTCCAGCTTTGAAAAGTTTTGTTTGACTCTGTGCCAAGTTTGGCCTTGCCCTGCATTTGGCAATTAGTTCTCTGGCAGCATTCCAAGTGTGATAAGGTGGGTGTTTATAAACATTCCCCTGAAAGACTGTTTGTGAAGCCTTGTGGGCTGTGAATGAAAGTAATTCACAGCCATGGAAATAAAAGAGGTTTTACCTGGAATAAGATTGTGCTTTATGCTTTCTAAGGAAGCCTAGGTCAGAACACGCACATCCTTTTTTCGGCCCATTCCAGGCAGCGGGGATTGCCGCCGCCTATCGCCGCCGATTTTCACTGTGATAGATATTCGTTCAGCGGCGATAGGTGAAATATATATATAAATATATATATTTCATAAGACAAAATAATGGAGACAAATCTAAGAACACAATTCCATGTTTATGATGAGCACCTGAGAGAATTAGTGAAGGATGCCAATCCTTCTGGTTCTGGATGTGGGATAACATCAGGAATGAATCTTGGAGAAAAATAGGCATAAAAATAGACATTAAAAATAGGAAAGAAGACAAAAAATAGAATGAAAGCAGAATGACTTAGGAGGAAAAAAAGTCCTGTATGAAAAAAAATACTAAATGATTCATCTACCTCTCAACCGAATGAGTGGGAAGTGGTCATATGGGAAGAGGAATTTTCTGGAACACAGTGACAATAATTATAGTTTGAAGTGTCACAGAAAATGTTGACGTTATCTAAAGGAATATTTGAAAAAGTGGAAAATGCTACAGATGAAAGGGGGAAAACCCTATATAAGGGAATGCTGTAAAAAAGGAGGATGGTGTTGTATAATGCACTTATAGAGAAGTAATATAGTCAAAGAGAACAAGGAACTATTAATAGAGAAATGCAGTGATTTTTATGAAAACCAAAAGTTGAAGTGGGTGAAGATGACTACATGAGAAATCCTCTTGTGAATGGAATTAAAAGGAAAAGTGATGCAATAATGTGGGGTGTATCTGAAATGAGGACATCCGGAAAGAAGTATGTGTATAATGTATGTATGTATGTATTATATATAATGACATTTCAGAAATGTACCATTAATAATCTCACTGATTAGAAGAAAGAGATGAATCTTAAGCCTCTTTTAATACAGAAGGCAGCATCCTCTATAAAGCATTGTTTTTACATATTTTAAGCTTAGACCAATTTGTATTTTGTATTTGAGGAATGAATTTGAGAAGGTAAGGCTATGAGTTTTATTGTCATTGTTTTTTAGAGTTACAATGATTAACCCACAAATAGTCCTTCTTCTTGATTGATGTTATTGATTCATAAACCTAAGAATATCTCTCCCTCGATCTGAAAGGCCTAGAAATGCATATGGCTCAGAGTTAGATTCATGAAATATGGCAGTTTTGATTGATATAAAATTCACTCAGAGTGGAATAAAGGATATCTAGTTCATTCACTATCTGATTCAAATTCTGTTGTGGTCACTTCAATAAGTCACTTCAATAAGTCCTGTGTGTAAATGAGGGTTCCTCAAAAACTCTTGCAGTGATGTTATGGTATTTTCTCAGTTTTGTGCCTACTAAGAATCTAACTTTTCTGCAAGTAATATTGCAGAACATCCATGGAAACAAAACAAAGAGTTCTAAGTGCCTTACAGTTTTTTCATGTGATATACAGTACATTTTAAGATAGGAGGGTAGCCCCCACTTTTTAACAACATTTTCAGAATCAGGAATAGGTTGAGATTAGCTACACTTAGTTTAGTTGATTGCAGAAAATACGACTTCAGCAATAGAGTAGTAAATGTCTGGAACATTCTACCTGATCCTGTTGTTAATTTCTCTAACCCCCATACCTTTTACCTTAAACTGTCTACCGTGGACCTTACATGTTTCTTAAGAGGTCCCTAAGGGGGCGTGCATAAGCGCACCAGCGTGCCCACCGTCCCTGTCCTACTGTCCCCATTTATATGTAATCATTTTATGTGTTTATGTGTTTTGCTTATTTATATCCATTTATTTGTGCCATTTTTTCATGTGTCCATGTCTATGTCTATACTGATACTTATTTCCTTGTACTTGTTGACAAAATAAATAAATAAATAAATAAATAAATAAATAAATAAATAAATAAATAAATAAATAAATAAATAAATAGTTCAAGGTGTAACGTTCTACTGACTGAATAGGGATACAACCACAAAGTGACTAAGATGATCCATTCGTAGTATAACATTTTAACAATTCAAAAATCTTCTTGTGTCCAAAATTGTTCTTCCTTAAATTTTAGAGTAATAACAATGAATATCTATAACATGAATTTGAGAATTGTGTTTAGTAATTTAACTCAGCAATATATTTAATGGATCCGATTAACTTTCTAACAGGAGTCAGGAATGTGATTCTTGTATTTTAAGCCTACCCTACCATTAAGTGAGGAAATGCATAGCAAAGTGGAAATTAAATGGATTTGCACTGATTGCAACAGTAATACTTTTAATACTTCAGGGTCTAAGCTGGCCTTATGCCTAGAATGTTGGTCAAAGGCCTGGTGAAATCAGAATCAAAATCCAAAGTAAGTGATTAAGTTTAGTGCACGGTCTTCAACAAGTCACTATACCTGAGCATGATCTACTTCTTAATAAATTGCCAAGAACAGGCCACAACTCAACTTCAGATTGGATGCTTTTCACACAGAAGTTCCCAAAGCTCAGTCCCAGTTTAAAAGGAATCAAATAAAAATAGATCCAAAAGGTTTCAAGAGGTTTTCTTCTGCCTGATAACACAAGAGCTGCTATCAAGAGTTTTGGACAAAGGGAGATTCTGTTTGAATAAAATAATCTGGAGATGTTTGTCACAAATAAGCAATGTATTAGATCAATATTCTATCCCAGCCTTCCCCAAATATGATGTCCCCAGCCCTAAATGTCAATATCCATTGGACAGTTAGATTTCGGTAATTATGGTAATTCCATCATTTCTATAGTTTCCATTATGTGTAAAGTGTGGGCCATCAAAATCATGAGATCTGGGCAAATGATTATTGGTCTTGAACAAATTGATCAACTGTACCGCTTGGTGGGATTTAGTTAGGATTGCAATGCTTGCTGAGTTTTCTGAGTTTCCATATATCAAGTCATGCCCTGGAACTCATAGGAATATAAACAATGAAACTTGAACCTCATGGCTTTGATTTCAGCTGGTGTTATCCAGAAGAAAAACAAGTCAAGCTAAAAATGTGAGGCATCCCCAGTCTCCTTGGCTTATGGTCAGAAATTACTTCAGCACAAATATTGAGATTCTGATATTTATGAGGCAGTAATATTGTTTGATTTTTTTTCCCACCTAACAGCAGGAAATAAGCACACAGTGACCATATTCATTGGTCAAATTCACAATGGGCTTGACATGAAGGGGTTTGTCAACTTTGAATAATAATTGATGGTGAGGCAATGTCTACAACAAGCTTCCAATAGAGGATTAATAAATGCAAAGGAAACATGGGGGGGGGGGGAGCTCGTTCTGTAAAGATATTAGACTCAATCTGTCTCTTATATCATCTTCTGAACTGTTTACTGATCTTTCAGACTGGGGAATAGTTTCTTTTTTTGGGGGGGGGCTGTACTTCTTTCTGTTAAGCAACCACCCACTTGAAACTCAGATATATTTACCTCACAAAACTCTAAGGAAATGTCATAAATAAACCATTTTTAATGGATTTGGGGGCAAAGCTCATGGGACACTGAATAAAGGATAAAATAGTCATTGTTATATAGTGAACACACAGAGAGAGACATATGCACAGACACTGACATGCACATCTATACATATATATGGACATCAGAAGGATGTCTATAACCTTCTGATTTCCATAGATAGATGGATGATAGATAGAGAGATAGAGAGATAGAGAGATAGAGAGATGTGTATCAGTGTTTGTACTGCATTAGTCGTATGCAAATTAATTTATGCATAGTTGGTGTGGTGAAATCTCATGGAGCATTTCAAATTATGCTGTCCTTATATCATACTTATACTGGTCTAAACAGAGAAAGATACAAAGGTAGCTTTTCTAATTGGTATCTACCCGAGATGGAACAGTAGGAAAACTATGGTATAAATGAGGGTAGACATGCAACATTGAAGATATTGTGTTCAGCCTAAGTTAATAAGTTAATGTATGTAGCATGAGAGAGATAATATAATTAGTCAAGTACCTTAACAAGCAATGTCATCAAATTAAAATCATGATGGGGAGCAGCTTCACAATCAGAATCAGAAATATGTATCATTTAAGTCAAAAATCAAATGAATTACTGGAACATACCTGTAATCCACAATTTATTTCTAGGGTGGAATTCTATGTGAAATAAGAATATTAAAAATGCTATCAAAATGTGATATCAACATTTTTAACTGGCCACAGTAGCATCACCTTTCCTGGATTACTACCAATGAGCCATCACTTCATCACCATTTTTAACCTCATTCAATCAATGCACAACTAAGTGATGGGCCAACAAGTGCAGCTGCAATTTATTGATTCACAGAATCACATTCAAGGGAAACTATATGTCCACATAGGCCCGACATACCTAACAGTTTTCCATCACTGAATTTTTAATCTGATTTATTCCAATTTGCCAATTCCCTCTTTCCTTCTACTTTTCATTTCCACAGGTCTAGCCTTTCATTATAAATCCATAAAATGGATGCCCTGTTTTTATTGATTTTATACACCACTTAAAAAAAAAAACTGTTAAATTTGCAAAAGAAGCCTCATTAAATCAATAATCTGGGGATCAAATGTTCTCTCGGTCTCTTACTCCTAATGCTCAATAATGTTTGGTTAACATATGTAATTATACAATTAATATGGTATAATTCAGGAAGCAACTACAAAGGGTTGACACAATTTGGCTTTTGAATTACAGAATGATGCTATGAACCCATAAATGTGGTGGAATTAGTTACCTGATGCAAGATAAAATATACCAATTTGCATGGATAAAGTCTCTGCAGTGTGTAGAAACTTCTCCTCAGTTGTACTTCAACTTTGCATGCAGGCTTTTGGTGGTCAGTGAAAATGTCTTGGGCTGCTAAAATCAATATGAAGATTCTGTTTTGCATAACTTCTTAATGATCACTGAAAATTGTAAGGGAATTGGAACTAGCCTCCAAGCTAATAGTAATTTTCCAGGAGTAGTTAATCATTTCTTTTTTCCTGTGGAGAAGTTCCAAAAATTTCAACAATATAAGTTCTTCTCACTTACATTAAGTAAAAAAATGCATCTTATCAATTATTATGTAAATAAGCATTTTTTTTCTTTTTCCTTTTTGCCTCTGTGTGATACTGAAGGACGTGTGCTGAATCTGAATGGTATACCAATCCTTTCACTATATTATTGTAGTTATTTCATCATTGCTCCAGCAGAATCTCAGGATATCTCTCTAACTTCTCTGTGTTAGGTTATGCTCTGTGGAGCCAAAATAGCATATCTCTCAGATGACTGGGAGACACCTTCCCTTTCTGAAACCTCTCTCTGCTTTTTGTAGAAAATTACTTACAGTATCTCCTGATTCTGGCTGTCATTGGTCTTGGCCACAAGTAAAGTGATGATTGTATTTCCTTGCAACTAGCCTTAAATGTTCAAAATGGTTTTTATCACCACACAAACTTTTCAATTATTCTCCAAAACACCTGAAGGCAGGACAAGAAGCAATGGATGGAAACTAATCAAGGAGAGATCCAACCTAGAACTGAGGAAGAATTTCCTCACAGTTAGAACAATTAATCACTGGAACAGCTTGCCTTCAGAAATTGTGGGTGCTCCAACAATGGAGGAGTTTTTAAGAAGATATTGGGCAACCATTTGTCTGAAATGGTATAGGGTTTCCTGCCTGAGCAAGGGGTTGGACTAGAAGACCTCCAAGGTACCTTCCAACTCTGTTATTCTGTTATTTTACCTATGGAAAAGTGGAAAACCAAAATATTCATGAATTCTCCTCCTCTGCCCTTAGAACATGCTGTACTGTTAGAAAAATCCCCTTTGGTATCTCTGAAGCAGTGAAGACAGAGGAAAATAGTGCAAAATCATGCTCTTTCTCTACCTGTGTGAGCGTCTTACATTGCTTTATACTACTCATGAGAATTAATCTAGGGCAATGTCTTGTTGTCTTACCTGCATTTCTTTGAAGGTGCTGAGATTAAATTTGGGACCAGCTGCATGCATAACAAGTTCCTGAGATAGATTTAACAAAAACAGTGGGCTACACTTTCGTATAAGTAAGTAAACAATATGCTTTTTCCTCTATAGTAGCATCTTCTTAACACAGAATTGAATGTTTTACCTTCCAGAAGTATATATCTTTACTGTGTATCTGTGTTTTTTGCATCTTACACAGAAAAAAACAGAATGACTTCTTTAAAAAAAAAACATTTCACAGGATGATACCACTTTTTCACACCTTCTTGTATACAGGGTTGAAAAAATATCTTGCAAGAACAGTAGAAGAGTGTTTAATTATATATATGCTAGACTATACTCATATACATTTACACGCTGATATTTTAAATCCTCAGATGGTTGCAAAATTATTTAATTACAAGATGTTGAGATTCAATCTGGCCCCAATTCAGCAAGATTTTTTTCAGATAGATAGATAGATGATAGATAGATAGATAGATAGATAGATAGATAGATAGATAGATAGATAGATAGATAGATAGATAGATAGATAGATAGATAGATAGATAGATAATAGATCTTAAAATATTGATCTGCATCCTGTGGCCACCACAAAGCCTTGGGTATAGAGATCTTAAAAAGCTGCCACTAAATTGTCATTTTCTCAATATGATAGATGGTAAAACAATACCTGTCTGGATTTTTGCAGCCCAAATCTGATCTCAATTTAATGAAATTAAATTGGAAAAGGAATGAAATGAAATGAATCAAGTTTTTGCCCTGGTTGCATACGATGCTTTTTGGAATGAAAACTCCGTTGCATTACTCAAAGGCTAAATTCAATATTCAACCCAGAAAGGTTGCCCTTAAAATTTGCAATGCACCAATTATAATTTGATGTATGTGCTCAATGTGGATGAATTTCACTATTGAAGATTAAGCCCAAGATTAACTATAGGGGGCCTCTAAAATTCAGATGCTGCTATTTGGAAATATGCTGCCTTTCTTCTTTTATATTGTAGTGGCTTTTAATATTTCATTGTTTGCGACTTTCTTAGAAGCATGCTCTCTTCACAGTGGAATTGTAGTAGCTTGTTATAGAAACACCACAAATGTGTGAATATTAAAAGTATGTATTGTGTAGAAAAGTGCTGCCTGGTGAAAGGATTTTTGCATACAATATGACATGTTTATTTGCATTCAGCCACTGCTCCCTTTCCAAAACAGTGCTTCAACAAGTTAATGGTTTTGTTCCTGGTGTGGGTTGGTTGATGACATGTCAGACCAATCATCCTTATCTTTATGCTTCTAGATGCTAATTTTATTTGCTAGCAATGAATATAGATGCTGGTAGGTGCTGTCTGAGAAGGACAACATGGGTCCTGCATGAACCGACAAAAAACATATAACTTCATTAAGTAATTAAAAACTGTTCAGTAATAGTAATAGCACTTAGACTTATACACCACTTCATAGAGCTTTACAGCCCTTTCTAAGCAGTTTATAGAGTCAGCATATTGCCCTCAACAATCTGGGTCCTCATTTTACCAACCTTGGAAGAATGGAAGGCTGAGTCAACCTTGAGCTGCTCAGAATCGAACCCCTGGAGTGAGCAGTGAGTTGGCCCTGCAGTAATGCATTCTAACCACTGCGTCACCATGGCTCAATGATGACATAAAGGCCAACTTTTCACTTAAGTGTCTCTTGTAGAAAACTTTCAGAAACTTTAGGATAGAGGAGGTTGGCTGATTAAATTGTTATGTACTATAAGAGTAATATGTAGTCTTCCCTTTTGATCTAGATGAAAAAAAATCCTATATGCTCTTTGCTTTCTATGCAGACATGAAAAAAACAGCAGATTTATATGGTGGGGTTAAGAACAAAAAGTAGAACTTCCTTACCCCACAAATAATATCCATGTTGTGGCCCGTCAGCGGCCAGTGGAGCTGGCGGCAGACTCAGACAGTGAGGAGGTTGGGGAGGAACATGGGCCAGTCCTGGAGTCTGGGGAAGGCTCTGATGAGTGCTCTGCATTGGAGGCAGAGATGGAGCCAGGGCCTTCCGACAGTTATCAGCTACCTTCGGAGTCGGAGATAAGTAGGGCAGAAGAACAGCTGGAGCCTGTTCCTGATGTGCGCATGTGCAGAGCTGTCAGGAGCAGGGAACAATTAAGGAATGGGTTGATTCGGGAGTAAAGGCACAAGTGGAGGCTGAATGGCCCCTCCCATAGGTAATAAATAGGAGCAAAAGGGGAGTGGTATTTGCAGGAGACAATTAGTTTGTTTATTAGTGTGAAGATTTGCTTATCTGAGTCCGTGCCTCACAGAGACTCCTTGCCAAGTATTTCATTGTACAGCTTTGCGCCTGGAAGCTATCAGCCTGGCAACTATCCAAGGACTGATAAGGTCTGTTGTTGCAATTCACCCTTGAAAGGCTTATTGCCGGGACTTCTCTTGTATGTGAATGCTAGGAATTCACATTAGCCAAATAAAAAGGTTTTTTTTTCGGGACGAGGAGTCTGTTTCGTGATTTTGTGAAGACTAGGTCAGAACAATGCATTCTTTTCTTTCTTGTTCTATGTCTTCTGTGTTATAATTTTCATATAGTTCCATTTGTGATTATCCAATTCTATAGTGTAGGCTGTGGCCTATACTTAAGCATTCACAGTTAATGTGAAAGTAATAGAATAAATGTGTAAGGAAACTATAATAGACCCTAATGAAGAAATTCAATGGGTGGATCTGCTAATACAAGGGATGCTATTAGAAGAGCAACAGAGGGATCAGAGGGATCATTTCCTGATTCCCTCGCAACCCTTTAGGTGTCCACAACATGTTAGTTGTGTGTGGGGGATGGTGGAGGGAGGTTACAATTCCCAGGAGCAAACTTGAGCACATACACGCTGAGAAGGTAATGAATAAAAGAAACAAAAATCACACAACTTTGAATGCTGCTATAAAAATCCAAGTAAAGATGCCTATTTTTGATCATTAAATAACTTTGTTATTCAACAGTATGTGATCAGATCTCCATTTGTACAACTTGACTCCCTCTAGCAGTCTTCCACGGGTACCTTCTCTTAATTCTGCTACAGTAGATTTGGAGGTAGGTGGGGAATGTGAGTTCTGTGCAGGTAGAAAATAAAAGAGAATCTTTTCGGTGGGCAGATGCCATTTCTAGCACAAAACTGTATACAGAAACATATATATGATGGGGAAATAGGCACAACAATACAACTGGTTGAGAAAAAGCATGCCTAGCAATGCTCTATGTTAGAAGAGAAACTTTGTTAGCCAAAAAGAACATATTCCAGGGAATGCTCTAAAATGATGCTTAAATCAGGACAAATCTATGGAAATCTGGTGCCGTTTGGAAAATCTTTATTTAGTTGCTGAACTGGTAAGCTGAAACAACTTATAATGAACCAATAGCTGAGAAAATGTGAAAACATAATGAAATAAAAACGATCTCCTTTGCCCATGACAACTTTTTCCTCTGCATTAATTTTGGCAGGGTGAAAACAAAGCAAGCACTGTTCGTGTTTGTAGGAGATGTGTGTGATATGTTTATCCCCCAAGATAAATCTAAGTGTGGAAATGAATGATATCATGTGTAATATAAAGAAAAAATGCATTCATTGCTGATCAGAGAAAGAGAGGACAGGAGGAAAACATGCCCTCTCTGATAAATAGATAAGAATCAAAGAGAATCATTACTCTCTCTGATAAATAGATAAGAATCAAAATCCAAGAAGGAGTATCAGTTGCTATCTAAAGAGGGTATTTGACCACAGTTCTATTACATCAAAGATGGTAACAAAGAAGAGTGCTTCTGAAAAACTGGCTAGCAACCCATACAAACAAAAGGAAAGCATAACGTTTGATAAGGGAATGGAAGTGGTTTGATTAGATCAGTTCTATTAAAAGCACTGAAGGACAATAAATGATTCAATAGAGGTAATCTGCCATTCAGGTTTGCACAGTAATCCACTTGTGGTCTTTGTCAAAATCTTTTGACAAGCTAATTAAAAGAAGACAGTTATGCAGCACCAAGTGTTTACTTTTTACAAAACAAATCAACCAATTGACAAACTTCTGCATCCATATTTTCCCCATCAGCGATGTCATGGTGACCTTTCTTGATAGCATAAATAAACTCTTTTTTCCTCATAATAGCTTCATGACAGCTTAGTGTTTAAATAATGTACCTTTCTATTTGAGAGACAGAATGCAAATTGAAGGTCTCGGAAAGTCTATTTATTGCAATGCCATAGCTGGTTCAGGGCAACCTCTGATGGTGGAGAAATATTTCTGTCCACAGGAATTAGATTCAACTGGACATTTCTCACCACTTGCAACCTATACATTCTATTTCATTTTTCTTTCAGCTTTTTTCCTAAAACACAAGACATTAAGGTAGAAAAAAAGTGTCCTCTTTATTTCAAAGCATATGATTTTTTATCTTGTTCTTTCATTTTCATTGTCCAATGAAAACTGATTCCATTACTCAGGTGGGTAAGAAAGGCATAATTTTACCACCTACACACTGAAACATCCGTTTGCTAGTATTCCTCTTGATCATCTTAGACTACTAAAAGAGGGCACCTCTTCTGTTTTGACCTATTGATAGGTTTGTTTTTTGCTTTCCTGAAAAAAAAGCCTTCAATCCCTACCCACTTCTATCATTGTCCAAGAAATCAGTGTATCCACAGGGAACAATTATGTATTTCCATTCTTAGAAGTTTCAAAGAGCTGATGAGAAAGCTTATTTCTAGGTTACATCAGTGCCTGAAGTCAAAAGCAATTTTGTTTTCAGCCCTCCATTGTGAAGCTCACTAAGTTTCTCCATGAAAACTACGAGGAGTACTCAGTTTTGTGAATAACAGCCAACATGTCCTTGATTCAGCTAGTAGAACCATTCTAATTACTACAATACCCTATAGTAAGTGGAACTGTGCTGAGTGAATGAGAAAGCAATGTGGCTTAATGAAATTTGTGGTTTTGTACTCTGTAAGTCTAGGCACATTCTAGTTTACAAAAAAAAAAATGTTTTTCTCATATTTGAGTGAATTTTATGTCAGGAAGAAATATTGAAGAGTTTTAGCCCAGCTATACTTTAAGGCAAATGAAAGTTGCATTGAAAGTTGGACTGAAATGGTGTCTGCCATTTGGAATTGCAAACATCTTCCTCCTTTTTGCCAAATCTGACTCTGCTTCCATGTTATCTTTGAATGACTCTGCACTTGCTTCCCAGACATACTGACTACTCTCAAGGGTACAACCCAGCCAGAATCCAAATGATCCCAGACCTTTGAAGATTTCCTCTGTGTAAAATGCATTTCACCATGAAAGAGAAAATACAAACATGCTTACTCTATGCTGCCAAATTCAACAGAATAAGAAAGATGGATTATTATTATTTCTCATTTCACTGATTTGACTGTCCAGAGTTAAACAGTTGCATAACAAGAAAAGAAGAGAGGAAAGCTCTTATTCTTGAGTGGGGATCATGCAAAATTTGCTCTTTCTGATTCTTCTTCCTTTTTGCTTGGTTTTTTTATTCTATGAAAAAAAATTGTATCAGAAATTGAACGTTGGTTCCTACCTGATACGTTCCTTTTCGGTCCTTGGTAGGAGTAGTCACGTGTGGGTTAATCTTCCATCTGCCTGGAGACTGAGATTGTATCAATTTTGCCTGGCCACTCCCCTTCGCTCGCCTGGGATCTCCAGTTTTTGCATCGAAGAAGACCAAGGAAAGTTCCTGAAAAAAGAATTCACCACCCCGGAACAGGGCCCAGACCCGTAAAAAAAAAAAGGGGGGGGGAGACTTCTAGTCACGTGTGGGACATACCCAAGCTAAGTCCCCAGGGGGTGGGGAACTGAAGGGCCCATAGTGGCAGGGGTGGCAACTACACTTTGCAGGACCCTCCGTCCGAAGGACGCTTCAGCCGAAGCATATTGATCGATCTTATAATGGCGAACGAAGGGCGAAGGACAAGGCCAGGTGGCAGCCCTACAAATGTCCAAAATCGAGGCCTGGGTGGAACTGCCAGCTGAGGTGGCAGCGCTCCTAGTGGAATGGGCTGTAACGTGACCGGGAACCGAAACAGCCCGCAGATTATAAGCGGTCGTAATGCAAGCCTTCAGCCAGCGGCCTATGGTGGCGGACGACACCTTCCTCCCCAAGGAGGATGGCAGGAAGGAAACAAAAAGCGCCTCTGACCGCCTGAAAGGTTTGGTGCGTTTGATGTACCTGCGGAGGGCCCTCCTAACATCCAAGGTATGCCAACGTCTCTCCCGGGGGTGTGAAGCCCCGGGACAGAAGTCTGGCAAAATAACCTCCTGGGCCCGGTGAAACCAGGAGTTAACCTTGGGGAGAAAGGACGGGTCCAACCGCAGGACGACCCTGTCCTGATGAAAGATGCAAAGGTCTTCCCGTACGGACAGGGCAGCCAATTCCAAGATACGTCTGGCAGAGGTTATCGCCACCAGAAAAACAACCTTGAGGGTCAGGAGGCGGAGGCTAATGGACCTAAGGGGCTCAAAGGGTTCAGCCGTGAGCGCCTGCAGGACCAAGGGAAGGTCCCATGAAGGGTAGCAGTGCACTACGGGAGGACGGAGGTTAGCCGCCCCCCCGGAGGAAGCCCCTCACTCTGGTATGGTGACTGAGAGGTAGACTGCCCTCCCCAGCTAAGACAGTAGACAGGGCCGCAACCTGCCTACGTAGAGTGTTGGGTGACAACCCTTTTGTCAGACCCTCCTGTAAAAATTCCAAGACCGGTCTGAAGGAGGCCCGAGCGGGATCGATGGCCCTTCCCGCACACCAGCGGGAGAAGGCATTCCACATGGAGTCATAAATCCGCGTGGTTGACGCCCGCCTGGAGGACTGGATCATATGTATTACCTCAGTGGACAGGCGGTCCCTCCTCAGGATCTCCCGCTCAATCGCCAGGCGGCCAACTGCAGCCACTGTGGTTCTGGGTGCAGAATGGCCCCCTGACTGAGCGAGATCCTGTTCCGCAAACAAGGCCAGGTGAAGGCGCCACTCGGACTGGTCGAGGGTTGCCCTGCTCAACCAGTCTGCCTGCAGGTTGGCAGTCCCGGAAATATGTTCCGCTCTCAGGGAGAGGACATTGGACTCCGCCCATCTGCCCAGGGCCTCTGTCTCCGTCATGAGGGGGCAAGATCAAGTGCCCCCCTCCCGGTTCACATGGGCTTTCGCGGTTACATTGTCTGTCAAGATTAGTACATGTGAGTGTCTGATCTGCGGTTGAAAGTGTCTTAGCGCCAGCCGAACGGCCCGCAGCTCTAACAGGTTGATGGGCAGAAGGGATTCCTGCCGTGACCACCGACCCTGAGCTACCTGTCCCTGGAGAAGTGCACCCCAGCCAAATGGGCTGGTGTCTGTGGTGATTGTGATGCGAGGAGGCTCCTTGAACTCGGACCCCACCGAGGTGGACGCTGACACCCACCAGGTGAGGGAGCGACGCACTTCTGGAGGAATCCTGACCCGACGTTTGGAGGTACTCTGTCCGGCCCGTTGATGGGGAAGGAGGAACCATTGCAAGGGCCTGGCATGAAGGCGCGCCCAGGGCATGATTGCAATGCATGACAGCATTTTTCCTAGCAGGCAGGACAATGTGGCCAGTGGCACCACTCGTTGAGGCTTGTCTGCCAATCTGGTGAAAGATAGACCCGGCACACCCTGGAGTCTAACACTGCCCCCAGGTGGAGCAGGCGTGGAGAGGGCGTGAGGTGACTCTTTTCCATGTTGATTGTGAAGCCATGACACTCCAACGCGTTGATGACATTGTGCAGGTCCACTGTCCCCTGAAGTGGGGAGGACGACATGATCAGAATGTCGTCCAAATAGCACTGTAGCCTGATGGGCAGTGCTGTGAGGGACGCTGCCAGCGTTGCAAGAATCTTTGTGAATGTCCGTGGAGCCGAAGAGAGTCCGAAGGGCATAGCGCGGTACTGAAAGTGCTCTCCGGCAAACAGAAACCGCAGATAACGTCTGTGGCTGTGAAAAATGGGAATATGGAGGTAGGCCTCCTTGAGGTCTACTGATGTAAAAAAATCTCCTGTCCTGATGCAGCCCAGAATGGTCCTGAGGGACTGCATCTTGAACTTCCTGTATATGATGTAACGGTTCAGTCTTTTCAGGTCGAGAATTCCTCTGCAACCCCCCGAGCTCTTGGGAACCAGGAAGAGGATAGAGTAGTAACCCATCCCCTCCTGGCCCTGAGGTACCCGCTCTATGGCTTGGATATCCAGCAGATGCTGGATTTCCTGTTCCATAAGATGTTTCTTCTGTTGGTTCCTGGGTACAGGGCATTGAAGGAATCGACAGGGGGGAGGGGAGAGGAATTCCAACCTGAGTCCGAACTGGATGGTCTGTAAGACCCAAGCGTCGGAGGTAGTCTTTGCCCATTGGCGG
>QLTV01002954.1:663463-685428 GCA_003457575.1 Thermophis baileyi | reverse complement strand
AAGAATCCGGAAAAGAGGGGCTTAAAGTAAAAAACACCCCTGTAGGAGCCACCGTTGCAGAAGAACTGGCTGGCTCATTACTCACCGGACCTGGTGGTCTAGGAGGATCCTGATTTTTAAGGCAAGCCTGCCTGGAAAGGGAAAAAAAAAAAAACCTCCCTCTGCTCCGTTTGAGATAACAAAAGAGAAAGAAATAAATCTTCAATCTGCTTGGAGCTGTGCAATAAAACATCTCCTTGGCTGACTGAGATTGTAAAAACTGGAGATCCCAGGCGAGCGAAGGGGAGTGGCCAGGCAAAATTGATACAATCTCAGTCTCCAGGCAGATGGAAGATTAACCCACACGTGACTACTCCTACCATGTGGACCGGAAAAATGGTTGATCCCAAGCATAAAATATAAAGGACCAGCTTATTCCTATGGTATATATATATTTTTTTGAAATAATGTTTTATAGTATCAAATTAATTGACAAAAGAAAAATAGCACACAGAAGTACAACTGATACAAGGAGGAGGAGGAGGAGGAGGGTGGTAAATTCTATTGAAGAAAGCGATTTGTCTCAAATTTATCACATTGGTATAATTTTGACTTCCTTGCCCTTTCTTGAAAAAAAACCCAAACAAATTTAAAGGTTGATAGGCCACATGTATCAGTAATCATTTTTAGCACATTTAATGTGTAAATTTGTCATTACGATTTTATGTAATATTTTTGGGGTATCCCCTGCATATGAAAGATCCACTTCTTGATGACTTGATAGAGCTTAAATACTGGGTCCAATCAAGCACAATGTGAATGGTTTTTTTAACCAGCAGTGAATGATATAAAATCACAAAAAACAGTTGTGTACATTTCATTCCTAAAGTACACCCTATGCAAGTGGATACGTTCATGTCTTAATTCCATCTCCAACAAGGCAAGGCCATCTGAGCCTTATTCAATATTGTCAATATTGGCACCTCCATAAAGAAGTCACACTTGTTCTTTGGCTCTCACTGTAACTGAGGGATCCCCAGAAAATATGTTTTAATTAAGGAGTTGATGACCTGATCCAATAGATACAATGGGATGTTTATACTGCCTCCAAAGTATCTTCAGATATAAAATGGTTTCATATTCCTATTTAAAATATAAGACAATATA
The DNA here is from genome assembly GCA_003457575.1 of Thermophis baileyi. Classification (NCBI taxonomy): domain Eukaryota; kingdom Metazoa; phylum Chordata; class Lepidosauria; order Squamata; family Dipsadidae; genus Thermophis; species Thermophis baileyi. The sequence continues at coordinate 684,282 of QLTV01002954.1, read as the reverse complement.
AAATTATCCTAACCCAAATATTCAAAAGAATAATAGACCAATTAATCTTCTTTTACTGTGTTAAAAACAGAGATAAATTCAAATTTGGCAGTTGAGAATGCTTCCTAGAAATCCTTATACTGAGGGGAAACACACACACACACACCAAAAAAAACCCCTCCAACCTAAAACCCCAAACCCTGTACATGCACTTAGAAAATAGCAAGACAGGACTACAAATTTACATGCAATGGAATTAGGAAATGAAGTTTCTGCCTTAACTATGAACCATAACATAACAATGACGTATAACAGAATCTTATATGCTAGTGCTCCTATGGTGGTATTTGTAGTGTTCTCAGAGTTTTTAACAGTACAGACAAGAAATGCTAAAGTCAGGTTAAAATGGAAAGAAAGATGACATCCTTGATAAGACCATGACATAGTATTAACCACATGATGATAATTCTTGATAATAGCATGCAATAATGAGCAAATCAATGAATATTCAGTCCAGACTATAAACCTATGGGAAAACATTGGTGTGCACTTCAGAAGCGTCTCAAAAGCTGTATCAAAAGCTCAATGTTTTTTTTTTTTAAGTAAGCTGCTGGATTCTGCCTGTTTTGTCTGAAAGCAACTATATCAGCTAAAAAATCTAATATTATCATGTTATCTAAATTCAGCCTCAGATGGTTGAACAATCACTGAGAATCTGTTATAGATTTTATTTATGGCATAGCCCTATGTCTGGTGTTGAAGTAACTGTTAAAATCTTAATCTCCACTTTATCAAAGAAACCTATCTGTAACTGAAAAGATGGCAAGACTCATGTTTTACTTAGGTAGTATTTACCTCACTGAAACTAAGGAGTAAGAATCTATTTTAAAACATTTTCACATATATAGCAGTAAAAAAAATATAGGAGATAACTGAGTAGTTTTTTGTTCCCTCCTCCCCAACCTGTGTCATTATGGTGTGCATGTTCCTGGGAGAGAAGGGTGGGAAAATGCCAGAAGTATATACTAAGTGGACTATATATACTTCAGCAGAGTTGCCCTAGTTGTGAAGATCATCCCAGCTGCCCAACTAAAGGAAGCAAGCACCTATCTTGAGCAGTAGCTGTATAGGAAGATGGTGGAGGTGGATGATCAGTTTAGTGACAATGGTAAAGGCATAATTTCATATTGCATGAGAGGAAGTAATGATAAATTACACCTCTATTTTACAAAGAAAACCAAGCAAGATAAAATGATTCACGATAAACTGTCAGATAAAGAGCCCCTCACTTTGAATGGTGCTCGGTATGGTACTAAGGAAGAACTGAGTACTAACCACAGACAACTGATTCCTATGACAATTACCCAAGTTAATGCATTGATGTAGAGATTGACAAAATGTGACACATATTAGCTAAATTAGGTTTATAGTCATCTAACATAGATTAGAGATTTATATAGAAAGGGAGATCCAAGATAGTCAAGCTGGCATTTTAGAAAAGTACAAGGAGAAAGAGACATTATTGCTGACACATGTTGGACAATCTGATAGCTAAAAATACTAGAATAAGTTAATATGTGTTTTATTGATTGCAGAAAGGCCTTGTGTTGGCCATGTCAAGCAATGAAAATGGGAATCCCAGAACATCTCATTGTCCTCATGAAAAACCAATATACTAGGTAGGAAGCCACAATCTAGATGGAACATGATAAAACACACTGTCTGAAGATATTGAAAGTGAATATTTTCTGCTTTTTAGAATTGATCAATAGTGAAGAAAGAAGCAATCAAGAAATATACCATACTTGACAGGATAACAATGAAGGCTGGGAATGGGTATTCAAACATTGTGATGTGTCAATATCTATAAAAATCTGAATCCCACAGGAAATAGTTTTCACTGTTACATTCTATGGAAATGAAAGTTGGATTTTGTCAGCCCTAAAAAACTAAGAAAACAAGACCATGTAAATCAGTATTAGTGATAACAGCTATAGTAACATGTTCTGAAGTCTCAATGTGCTTCTCTTCCCTTCCTTTATCTTTGTGTGAACTAAGGACAGTTTTGTCTGAGACATTTTCTCAAGTTACTTTCTTGACCCAGACTTAAGCCCCCTTTATCTGACCCTTGTCTTAGTAGAATTTCTTCCTCCTGTCTTTCAAGACCATTCCTTCATCCTACTACAGATTTTGAAGAAGCAGGGTACAAAGAATACTAATACCCTTGAAGTTTAGTGTTGGAGAAAACTCCTGAGAATACTATAGATAACCAAGAAAAAAAAATCAATCCACCAACCATTTGAAGCACAAATGACCAGGTTCAATTTTTGGAATATTATGTGAAGACCTACCACCCTTGAGAAGTCCATAATGCTATGAAAGGTGGAAGGAAAAAGAAGAAGAAGAGGATGATCAGAAAGGTAGAAGATTCAATGACAGCAGCAAGGATGTAGCACTGGAAGATCTGAAGGGCAAGATTGGGAAAATATCATTCTGGACAAAGTGAATTTATTGTTAAGAGTTGACACTGACTTGATGCACATATGAACGAAGAGCTTCTGTATTACATCACTTCAAAAAACAAAAACCTGATTAGGACTATACTCCACTGTTATAATTTAATTATAGCCACAATTTCTCAAAGAGAAAGAGAATGTGGTATAGTGAACCTAGTAATGTAGTCTTATGGTAGGTTTGTATAGGAGATAACTGAGTACAGTTTCTTGTTCCCTCCTCCTTGCTGAGCTGTATCATTATGGCAGGAGTGTCCATGTTTCTGAGTCAGAAGGGTGGAAAAACACCAGAAATGTATACCAAGTGGACTATATACGGTATACTTCAGTAGAGTTGCCCTAGTTGTGAAGATCATCCAGCTGCCGAGCTAAAGGAAGCAAGTACCTATCTCAAGCAGTAGTGTATAGGAAGATGGTGGAGGTGGACGATCAGTTTAGTGACAATGGCAAAGACATCATTTCATATTGCATGAGAGGAAGTATAAGTATTTGTATTCTTATTCTGTAAAGAACAATTTAACCCATATATTGATGAGAGAGTGCAACAGTACCATAAGGATTAAAATTTTTGAAAATATTGATTGAAAATTTTCATGCATTTTCCTATCAGTATAGTGAATATAAAATCATGGTATTACATTGCTTAATTTGTTTAAGTCTAAAAGTCAGTTGCATGCTAGATTTGTTTTTATTTTCCCACTATTGTTGCTTGGTATTACAAGTTAAATTCATATTTTGCAGAAATCAAAGATCTACCTCATTCAAGAGGAGGGTAGGATTCTTAAAAGATTAACAGTTCATTAACCTCTGGAATTTTGACTTTAATCCTTGCTCCTTTTTGTCAGAATATCACAGCTTCTGACAAAGTATTATCACATACTGTACCTGACAGTGATGAAATTGAGCCCCTGTCAAACTGCAGCATCACCTGTTCCATTTGCCAAATAAAATCATTTTCATTCAACAGATACATTCAAAGACCATTTGAGAAATCTATGTAAATTATTCTCAAAGGAGGCTAATCATTTCATCAAAGCATGATCCAAAATAGTTATAGCATCAATGCTATAGTGTTGAACAGTAGGAATGAAATATTAGAAAATAATCTAAAAGAAAATAACTTCTATAGAGACAACATAATATCTGGGAGGCTATTATGCAACTGCAGGAAAAGGCATGGCTTCAAAAAAGCATTCAGCTGGGTGACAGAAAGCGACCACATGAAACCCGAAGCAACCTTGCAGGGGTGAAATTCAAAAATTTTCCCTACCGGTTCTGTGGGCGTGGCTTGGTGGGCGTGGCAGGGGAAGGATACCGCAAAATCTCCATTCCCACCCCACTCCAGGGGAAGGATACTGCAAAATCCCCATTCCCTCCCCACTCCTGGGGGAAGGATATTGCAAAATCTCTATTCTCACGCCACTCTGGGACCAGCCAGAGGTGGTATTTGCCGGTTCGGAAAATCAAAATTTCCGCTACCGGTTCTGCAGAACCTGTCAGAACCTGCTGAATTTCACCCCTGAATCTTGCCTATTTCTAATCAGAATATTACATATCACCATTCTCAGTCTAGCCATTAGTATTAAACGATGGCCTTTTCCTGTTATTTCCTCCTCAACCATCTGCTTGGAAAATCTACTACTTGTATCTTTTGTAAAAATATTAGTTGCCTATAAGAAATCCATTTAGGTTTCCATTGCTTCATACATATAGTTACCTATGCTTACTGTGACCAGCTATAATAATATGCATGCATGTATGTGTGTTTGTGTGTGCATGCACGTATGCACGCGCACACACACACACACACACACACACTGCCCTGGGATGATGAGGGTTCTGCGCAGTATTTTAGATGTTCCTACCACTGCAGTCTTCTGGATAGAGCGTTCAGATGTTGTTCCTGGGATCTGTTGAAGCCATTCTCCCACCTTAGGAGTCACAACCCTGAGTGCTCCTACCACTCCTGGGACCACTTTGGCCTTTACTTTCCTCATTCTTTCTATATCCTCTTCAGATTCTGCTATTGAACTAGCTTCTCATATTCCTTCTTCCTGATGTTGCTGTCATTTTTGGAACTACATCTACCATCACCACTGCCTTCTGGTCCTTGACTACTACCATGATGTTTGGTTGATTGGCCAGTATCTACCTGTCCATCTAATCTGGAAATCTCACAACCTTAGTCCTGTTATTCTCCATGACCTTCTGTGAAATGTCCCATCTGGATTTAGGAGATTCTAACTCATACACTGCAGATGTTCCTGTCACCATACCAGCAACTTGGTTGTGTCATTCACTCTATGCTCTCCCTGCTTGCATCTTACACCCTATCTTTGTGTTGGACTGTCTTTGATGCCTCTCTGAATAATCTGAACCTTGGGTCAGTGGTGAAATCTAAAAATTTTCCCTACCGGTTCTGTGGGTGTGGCTTGTTTGGTGGGCATGGCTTGGTGGTCAGGTGACTCGGTGGGTGTGGCTTGGTGGTCAGGTGACTCAGTGGGCGTGCTTGGTGGTCATGTGAAGGGGTGGGCGTGGCCAAGTTGACTTCTTTGCCCTTATGACCTACAAATAGAAAATATACCAATTATTTCGTGCAATTAATACTTAAGTATACACAAATACTTACATAAGAGCAATAAAAGTGTTGTCTTCGACATCACTTCTTTGCACCAATGATAATAATGACCTACAAAAAGAAGATATACCATGATATCCAAATTTAACCATTTAATACTTAAGTAAGAATAAAAGAAGTACACAAAACAATAAAAGAGGTACACAAATACTTACATAAGTGAGCCTCACAGAGCAACAAAGAGCTGAAAAAAAAACGATAATAACCAATTATTTCATGCAATTAATACTTAAATAAGATTAAACGAAGTACACAAAACAATAAGAGGTACACAAATACTTACATAAGAGCAATAAAAGTGTTGTCTTCGATGTCGCTTCTTTGCACCAATGATAATAACGGCCTACAAAAAGAAGATATACCATGATATACAAATTTAACCATTTAATACTTAAATAAGAATAAAAGAAGTACACAAAACAATAAAAGAGGTACACAAATACTTACATAAAAGTGTTAGTCATCTTTAGCTTTAACTTTAAGTTGTTTCAGATATTTCCAGCTAGGGTCAGTGGCACTGTCCCCACTTCCACTTTTCTTAAACTTGATGCACGGACCATTGACTGAGCGATGGTGTTCTCTGAACCACCTTCTCACTGCAGGGGTAGGGTCCCATTTTGAAAGAGGTAGGCCAATAACACTGATGGTCATGAGGTTGGTTAAATTGGAAATGGTTAGGCGACTTCTGCTCTCTGAACATATGAAGTTCATTTTCGAAAAATCCCTTTCCGCTTCTGCAGAACTTACAGCAATTGTTCTGACAATATCTTTTGCTTTTTTAATACTGTCAGGAATTGCATACCTCTTCAAATCTTTTAACACATTTTCCATAAAATCTCTACAGTCGTTGATGTTAATGTTGTAATTGAAAATGTCACCAAATGTGCGCAGTTGTTCTTCAGCTGCTGCCCATGGAACGACTACTTCCGCAAAATCCCAGTACTCTGGCACCAAAAAATGTAGAAATTGCAATTTATTTGTGGTGTCTTGCAATTGGCTACCTGTTTTTAAATGTTCACAGTCCATCAGTCATTTCTGCAAATTTGTTATGATGCTTCCTAAAAGTCTTTCCCGATGAAGTCCAACAAATCGATGATTTTCTACAAAGTTTATACTTTTGAAGGCTTCTGAATAATTTGCCTGTCAACTTGTCTTTTGTATGGACGCTTTCCCTGTGTAAGCAGTTCAAATGCTTTCATTGATCTTCTCACCAGTTTTTCAGCCTTTATGATGTCCGTATCGCGTGCTTGCAGTGCAGTTGAAAGAAATGAGATTTCTTCCAGAATATCTATCATCAACACCAAATCATTTAAGAAATATTTATTTTCCAGACGGGCAGACATACCTGAATATTTTGCATTCGCATGAGAATACTGATGTAGCACTGGATAAGCACGCCACACAGCTATGGTTGCCCTTAAACTACAGGCAGCCCATCTTGGCCCAAAAACTTTACCAATCTTTACGATGTTAATGTCAAGTTCTTCAGATATTTCATCAAGTTCAATTCGGTTCTTATTGGATTGCTGAAAAATGGAGCATATCTTATCAATAAATATTTTTAAATGATTTACTTGCTTTATTTCCTTTATAGCGTCATCTAAAACAAGTTGGAGGTGATGGTTCAAGCAGTGCCATATGATGATATTTGGAAACTCTTTTGCTATTCTGGTGCTCACTCTAGATTTTCTCCCAAGCATAACACTGGCACCATCAGAGCAGAACGCTATTAAAAAATTTTGTAGGTAGTCCTGGGTAAACCCAACCTTACATACACTTTCCAGAACTGCAGAACATATTGTCTCTGCATCTTGTTTCTTCAATTCAACAAGTTCGACAAAAAGTGTTAGTGGGTCCTCTGAGTCCTCAACTTTTACGAAAACTATCAAAACTGGTTTGCAGGCTACTGTTGAGGCTTCATCAATGATCAGACATATTTTCAGATTATGTGCAATGATGCTGGTAAACATTTGGGTTCTAATTTTGCTTGCAATGCACTCAACTATTTTCACAACTGTTGGCCTACTCCCAGATCTACTCCATTTACAGTTTATAATTCTATCAATTCCGCTATGCTTGAAATTGGTCTGCATGCTTTTGCCAGGCTGTAAACGGTTCTGAACATGTTAGAAGTGGCGTCATATTGGCTTTCAGAAACCTTGTCCATTGCTTTTTTTATGGCTTCCTCCTCCGCTTGTTTTGCGTTGTCTCTACAAATGGTGTGTGATTTCGATGTGAAGTGTTCTCTCATTTTCTTCCTTAGAGACGCCTGCTGCACTTCCTTATTTTTCCCAGCTGCCTCAATCTTGCAATGCTTCCATTCTCTGGACACATGAATACCGCTCTCTATTGCGAAGTCATGTTTCGCACAGTACTTACAACCTAGTTTTTTGTTTGAAATTTCCAATCCCTCATACTTCTGTTGGAAGCTGCTGTACTGTTGCATAGACCAGCAGTCTGGAAGAATGATTTCTATTTCGGGCTCAGGTGACTTGCTGCTTTCTCCACGTTCAAGTGGTGGAAGTGGTGGTGGTTGTGGTGCTTGGGATGGTTGTGGTGCTTGTGGTGCTTGGGATGGATCATCCAAGGGCGGCACTTCGGATGATTGTTGTTGTGCCAGTTTTGGTTTCTTGGCCAAGAAACCGATCATTGTCTGTTGCCTTTTCATCCTTCCTGTTAAAGGCTACTACTGCAAAAGGGGGAAAAAAGGAGCTTTGTTAGCTGAGTACACACAATGTAAAAGCACACAAAAAGCTCAAAGAGCTGAAAACCCCAACTTTCACACTTTACACACACACAACACAAAACAACACAACTGACTCACACACAGTGCAAAAGCACACAAAATGGCCCCTGCAACAAACATGAACCTCAGAGCCACAAAGAGCTGAAAACACAACTTTCACACTTTACACACAAAATGTCACATACAGCTTTGTGAGATTTTGTGTTTTGTGTAGTGAGAGTGAAACACTACAGAAACACACAAAATCTCAGAAAACTGCACAAACCCAGAATTGCAAAAGCACACAACATTCCATATTTTATTTTATTTATATTTTTAGATAAAAGCAGCTAAATTTAAAACTTCCTAAATTTTAAATGGCTATGTCTAAAAAAAAAAATCCTAAAAAATCCGCAAGAAAAAAAACACCCCAATTTACTATTTTCTTTAAAGCAAAAAACAACAACAACAACAAAAAAACAACAACCCCAGTTACTTACTCAATTGAAGGAACAAGGCAGGCAGATTCAGTTGCTTGCCGAGGAGATGGATTGCAGGCTGCTGTGGGATTGCAGCAGGCGAAGCAAGGCAGGCGTTGCAACCAGCGGCTCAAGATTCAGTCCAAAGAGCGAAGGTAAGCAAGCTGGAGGCTGGGGGGAAGGTGGGTGGTTAGCTAGGCAGCTTAGCCAGGCCAGGCAGGCAAGCCCAGGGACCCGGGGGGCGGCACGAGGCCCGCAACCGATCCCCAGGGGCTGCACGAACTACGCGAGCCTGGGGATTGTTGGTGGGGTGGCATGCTAGGCCGCAACGCGCAACTGATCCCCAGGGGCTGCGTGAATTACACGAGCCCAGGGATTGGTGGCGGGGAGGTGGCACGCTAGGCCGCAACGTGCAACTGATCCCCGGCGGCTGCGCGAACTACGCGAGGCCAGGGATTGGGGGGTGCCCACGCTAGGCCTCAACAGGCAATGCTTACCTTTTTGAGTGAGCGGCCATCGGCGAGGCGTCCGGGTGAGGCAAGGTGAGGCGTCCGAGCTAGGCGAGGTGTCGGCGAAGTGAGTACCTGTGCCCGTGTGGCAAAGGGGAACTTATATAGGCCAGGGATGGGGTGGGTGGGCCGGAAGCGCCGAGCCGAGTGGTAGGAAAAGGGAGCGAGGCGGAAGGAAGCGCTGAGCCGAGTGGCGGGAAAAGGGAGCTGAGTGGCAAGAAAAGTGGCGAGCGGTCGAGTGGGAGATTGCGTGATCATGGGCAGGGGCGCGGGGACCGGGGGACCGGTTCGGGGGCATGGCCAGCCAGCCGTCGCTACCGGTTCGGCGAACCAGGCCACATGTTCGCTAAAGGTTCTCCCGAACCGGTCCGAACCGGTAGCATTTTACCCCTGCCTTGGGTGCTATCTAGTGTGGTAGACCCCTTCTTCTATGGAACTGGTGATTAGTGCCTGTTCTTGTGCTGCTATGTTCAGTTCCTCAGCACAGCCTTTTAGTCCAGCCCTTTCCAGTCACTGGAAAGTAGGGTTTCTCAATGCCTGCCATCTCAGCTATTTGTTGATGGTTCATTCCATACAGATTTTTGTCTTGCCATAACATTTCCTCTGTTTGATCTTTCTCCCATGTCTTCTGCTGCCTCAGGCGTTTTCTCAGCAGCTCATCTTTAAGTGCCATTTTATTGATCTTACTACTGTTACTGCTTAAAGTTCTAAGTTTCACCCAGGACAGTGGCTTTGACAGTGCCCTATTTCCACCTGGTGTACAATCTCTACACATTGGACCTGGAGTAGAAACCTCTGTACATTGTGAAGAACTTCTGGGTCTTCACATTAGCAACTTCCATGTCCTTCTTTGACCAGTTCACTATACTGGAAGGATATCTGATGACTGGCAGTGATATCATCTAATGCTTAGGCAATTCCATCATTAGATATACAGAGGGAATAATGGTCTGAACTCAAGCTGAAGTAGAAGCTGTGGACAGATTTTCCAGTATGGTTGCAAGTTGTGCTGGTCATTAAGTGAGACATCCGAGGTCATTAAGTGAGGCCTTCCTAGGAGGATATTAACAGATAGATCAGGGGTGTCAAACTGGCGGCCCATGGGCCAGATGCATCACACGCAGGCCACACCCACCCCAGCTCCGCAAAGGCAAAAAACATTGTGATACGTCACGTGATGTCATGTGACGCGATCGAGTTTGACACCTGTGAGATAGATCATTCAGTAGAGTAAGGGTAAGGCTTGCCTGTATTAGGCCTCCCAAGGCCTTCTTCATTCCCTGAAGCACACTGTGCTCTGCTTCCCACCACTCAGGTGCCCACAGGCATTAGGTCTGGTCCTAAGGTCAAGTCCTCCCCATGCCACCACTTTCCCGCAGGCTTTAGGCATGCTTCCCACTCAGCCACCCAGGGAAGCCTAAAGCTGACTGCAGAAGCTGCCGGTACTTGTGTGGCTGTTGCAGCTTGCAGTCCTTGGCCTGCTCCCAACTCAGCCAATGAAGGAAGCCTAAATCTGGCCACAGAAGCTACCGGCACACATGGGGGTGTTGCAGCTTGCAGGCGTCAGCCTGCTTCCGAACCCAGGTGCTCAAGCCTGCTGCAAAAGCTACCTTTAACAATGTCAGACAAAAGCACCTGCCTATTCCAGATTGTTTGGAAGGCTTAATAGATGGACAAAAATGCCAGTCCACATATATGGCTAGCTGTGTGACCAACCATCATAATAGCATCTAATTTATGTACTTTCAATAAGTCCCAGTGAGAAGAGTGGGGGGAGGGGAGAGAAAAAGAGCAAGCCTAAGATTTGCCTAAGCCTTTTAATGCGTCTTTCAATTGACTTTTGTGTGTGTGTGTGTGTGTGTGTGCTAGAATTCCACAACTTAGAATTTCTTCTGTTAAGCAGTGTTTCTCAACCTTGGAAACTTGAAAGTGACTTGGACTTCAATTCCCAGAATTCCCCAGCCAGCCTTGCTGGCTGGGGAATTCTGGGAGTTGAAGTCCAAACACCTTCAATTTGCCAAGGTTGAGAAACACTGTGTTAGAGGCTTCTGTTTGTACCGTGTTAACAGGAGGATCATCAGGGTATATTTTGCTTCTACGGAGACGGTACATTGGTCAGGAATTCAAGCCAGTCTTCTGGATCAAGCATTAATTTTAAAAGGATTACAAACAATGGAGGTCCGCGGCTGATCAAATAAACAGCCCTTGCCCATTGCAAGCGTTTGGCGGCCAAAAACGCCTCCTGCTGGCTGCAGATTCAGCACTTGGGAGAAAGGATTTTAGACAGGCATCCCTCCCCCCAGTTCTTCCCCTCTAAATCTCCTTTCCTTTCATCTCATCAAAAAGAAAACAAAAGGAAGCCTTTTTCTTTGGGTCATCGTAAATGCAAGCTAAATTGGGGAGATTCCACCGAGATGCTTCTTTTCAAAATTCAAAGAGGAGTTTTGAAACGTTCTGTCTTTCAGACATTTCAGGAGATGACTCTGTTGACTGCTATATATGCAAATTTCAGCTTTCAAAATACAAAAAATTAAAGTGTCTCTTTAAAGAGACCAAATCCTTTAAAAAAAACAAAACACCTAAGTAAACAAGCACGGATGAACACAACCCTGAATTTTATTTCCATTTGGATCGTTTCATTGGAAGTTTGCCTTCGGAACTCCCCCCCCCTCTTGCACAATCTCCATCAGTTTCTTCTTGTTAAAGAAAGTGGGCTGACAATATCAAAGGACAGCACACTCAGTCTTAGCTGCCCATTTCTGGGCCACTCTGTATTCCCAGCAATAATTGGATATTCAAATAGTGTCATGCCCCAACATAATATCTTTATATACTATTGTAGCTCTAGCCCCATCTAGTGGCCGGAGGGACAAATACCAAGTATAGTGTTTGAAGCTGACCCAACCCATTTTACCCATCAGCTTGCACTCTCAAACCAAGTGCATGCTGGGAACCCAGACTCCATTTCCTTTAGCATTTGGAGAAGGCAGAAGCACAAGAAGAATCCATCTTAATCTGTGGCAATGGTCATCCAAGGACAAACCCACATCCCACACACAGAGCATCGCTGGTGAGATTTAAATTGCTTGTATTTATTAATTGTTATGTTCAGCAGTAACTTAATACTGTCTATCTTGTAATTGGGTCTCATTGTATGTATTCCTATTTTCCCCAGTTTCACTATATCCTGTTCTTTCAGTAAAGCATTCAGATCTACACACACCAGAGGTGGGTTCCTACCAGTTCGGACCGGCTCTATAGAACCGTTAGTAACGTGGCGGCCTGGGTCGCTAGAACCGGCAGTGACCCAGGCCTGCCACGCCCCTGAGCCAGTTCTCTTGGCGGCACCATAGGCGCCACCATCTTGTTTTTTGCTTCTGTGCATGCGCGCATGCGCGTGAAGCATGCGCGCACCCACCCGCATGGCACGCAATGCACACACGCCCCTGCGGCGCGTCTCTGAGAGAACCAGCAGTAGGAAAATCTGGAACCCACCCCTGACACACACGGTCTCTTTATTGGAGTATAGGTGGGTTTAGCTGCATGTCGAGCTGCACACAGACTAATGTGTAGTGTGGACAGAACTAGTGTCTATTTAAAACAAAAAGCTAGTGTCTATTTAAAACAAAAAGCTTCGGGCAATGCTTATATTTTATATAGGCAAAATATTCAATGCATAACCATTCAATGCATGAAATTCTTAGTTTTCCCAAATCTGCTTTATGGTTTGAAATCCATGTGGGGATAATCAGAAATGGTTTAGGAGAAGTAGTAGCTTGGGGGAGGAGGTAGGGATGGGAGGGAAGGGACAATGCTAGAAAAAATATGCAAGGAGATGGGATGTCTCATGGCTAAAGGGAGGCACTGGGCAGAGGAAGGATAGAAAGGTTGGTGAGATATGCTCTGCTGGGATATTTCTGCCAATTAAGGAAAGAAATGGAAAAGAAGGGGTTATGAAAATGGGGACGTGAGCAGGCCGGGGATATCCATGCTAGAAATTACCGTCCAGAGGTGAAATTTTGTTTTCACTAAATTTGGAAGGCTTAAACCAAGTTTCCAGATTTGGGTTGCATTGAACTTTGCCCCAGATGTTTTGGCAAATCCTCTGAAACTAATTTTCCTTGTTTTGTGAATATCTCAATTTATAAGGGGGAAAAAAAGCCCTCCAGATGTACATGGTATTATAATTGCTACACAGAGTTTCTCTCTTGGCCTGTGTCTCTGGAGAATTTGGAATTCTATTTAGTGAAATAATTAAGCATATGCATCATTTTAGCTAATGAAATAAAATACAGAAATGGTCATAAATCATTATGAGAACTGTTGTTTTGCTGAAGCTTAGCTTTATATAATCCCTCCTCTCCTATCATTGGCTTTAAATTAGTAGAAATGTTTTCAGGTATAACTGGAACTATGCAGTAGAACTCGTGCTGGGTATTGGAGAGCTTCCTACTAATTCTTTTGGTCTGGTAAACAAATATTTCTCATATTCTCCTTTTTAAATTATACATCCCAAGGCTGTTGATGTTCTAATCCAGCCTTCACAAGTAGTGATACGATGTTTACCAATGAGTAAAACAAACCCCTTTTTATAACAGGACAGTAACAGTCTTTTATTCACATGGATAAACAAAAAATCAAACCTAATTAGTCCCAACAAACCCAAGAAATCCGAATTGCTTGCTGTATACTAGTCTGCGACAACTGGCCACTCTTAAAACCCTCCTATTTATTTCCCAGCCAGGGAGGGGCTGGCTATCATCTGTGTCCTTTGTTTGTTTTCCTTTGCTCTCCTCTCCTTTCCTCTCTGTGCATATGCACATCTGGGATGGGCTCCATCTGTTTCCCCCCCACACACACTCAGCTCAGGTCCCAAAGACAGCTGCCTCTCCACCTGGGGGAGGATGGAAGGCCCTGCTCTGCCTCTGCCTCTGATGCTGTTTCCTTATCAGAGGCTTCCAAAGGCTCCGAAGCTGGCCCAGGCTCTCCCTCCACCTCCTCCTCGACTGACTCTGCAGTTAACTCTGCTGACAGCCGATGGGCCACAACAGTTGAGTGGGACAACAACATTTTCACTTGTGAAGATTGTCTGCTATGCTGGAGAGCAAGACTTCACCACGTACAAAGTGACCCCACCCCAATGCAGCAGAGATGACCTTATAAAGATAAATTAACCCCCTTGCCATCTCTCTAATTGCTTCCTGCCTCCCCAGTTTATCAGTTGCAGCAGCTTCCTCTTTTTCTTCTCTTTTCCTTCTTGTTTTGCCAATACCCAAGAACCCCAAATCCACAGAATTCAGAAGCCAGAGCATCAGACTTTCTGGCCCCTGACCTGGACAAGGTCCTTTTGGTAATTCAGTCTTGTACAAATCAAAGGATTTATTAGCTTAATCTGTGTCTAAGAGACACAAAATGTGACAATGTCAAGCCATTTTTTTTTCTGAGAGAGATATGGAGGTCAAGAGGGGATGGGAAATTTAAGACGTTCAGTTTAAGCTAGCTTTCCCCCATCTGGATTAGAAGTCTCATAATTCAAATAACAAAAAGTTCATCGATCTGTGGATACTAGAAACTCTGATATATATGTTAACCATGCCATATCCAGGCAGAAGCCACTGTTCGATGATGGCTTATTCAGAGAAACCGTATTGTAGTTACAATGAAGCACACTTTGGCTTGTTTCAGAGTAAAACTCTGCATTTAAATCCCTCTTTCTTGGATGTATTGGAGGGAGAAAATAAAAATGGATGCCTGCACCAAGGACTCCACAATGAATCCCTGCTTCTGTGTCACCTTCTCTTAACACTAAATTACCAGAATGTATTTCTTGTCACTTTAGAAAACAAGCTACAACATGTTCCTATATCTAAATGAGAAGCATTTGTGAAGATAAAAGCAAAAAATAAAAAATAAAAAATGGCTGGGTTCCTCATTGTCCTCTCTCACAATTTTAAATCCCTGCAGTAGGTGACTCATCATGGGCTAATACTGGTATACTGTAGATAACTAATGAGTCATTTCATTTTGTCCATCTGAACAAACAAGCTGACCTCAATAATCAGGTGTTTCTTCTTTTACCTTCTCTTTCATTTTTTGTGAATGTTGAGACCTGTCTTTAACATATCCTGGAAGCTTCTCTTACCTTTATAAAGGATTTAACAATTTACAAGGTCTGATTAAAATTGTCTCAGATTCCCAGAACTGGATAACAATGAACTATGCATTGTGGCTTAATTATTTCCACCATTAGTTTTAAAACTGGCTTCCTCCAGCTTCTTATTTCTGAAAACATGAAAAGTGCATGGAAATCTTCCATTGCCCTTAATAGGATATTGATTATGAAACTTGCTCATTTATGCCTACCAGTAATCAGTTATTTTACCATATGCCTCCAAAACAAGTAGATTGCTCTTATTTTCACATTTTATTAAGGGATTTTTTTTCTTAAAAAATGATCCATTTCATTTAGTTTTTAAGAAGAAAAACTCAGACAGAAACAAAACAAACAAAGCGGGGACCTACGTCAGTATCTCCTGCATCATTGTGTAGCAACATTCGTTACCCAAAGTGCAGGTCATAACAAAGGACAGTGAATGAAAGGCATGGGAATCATTATACAATTAGACTATTTTTCATAGGCTGCAAAAACAGTAATTGAAATACCCATCTTGCATTTGGTTGAAGACATTCATTTTCTTCTTTTTTGTTGGTTGATTGGAATGTATTCAGGTTTGCATCTATATATGAATATGCTTGTTGCTACTCTTTATCTTCTCTACCTTGTCTTTTTCAGAAAATGAACACACCACAAAACATATCTGCTTATATACTGGTATTGACTGTAACACTTTCCTTTCCAGACATTGCTCAGAAGTTCAAGTCTTTGCAAAAGGGAAAGTAAGGGATCTTTTCAAGGTAACTCAAAATAACACCTGGTAGGGTACAATTCTTCTGGACTAAAGCTCTCAGATCTAGTCAGAAAAAAAATTCAATTCTGCATCTTTTTAATGCCATTGAGGGCTTGTCTGAATTTCTTGGCAGTCTAGCTCTGGTAGCTCATGACCAGGAAGACTCATACTCAAATCCTGTTCAAATAACACTAAACTCCATGTTTTGATAACTTGATATCTCACAATTATTTATTGGGTTGAGTGGAAGATTTGAAGGTAAAATGGCAGGAAACATGAAAGAAGAATCATGTATGCTGCCTTGAGTCCTGGATGAAAGGCAAGAGAGAGAGATGTAATAAATAAAAGAATAAAATATCTCCAAGAATCAGACAGCATGGTATTCTAAAGGAAATAACTTGGCTGCTATTGTGTCCTTGCACCCTACTCCTTAAAATAAATATTGGGTATTCAGTTCAGTTTTGGACCTTCGCTGTAATGTTAGTGCAATGTTTTATCCTTTGCCGGACCTCAATTTTATATTGGCTTTCTCCGTTACCCCTTTCTTTGATAGGGTTACATGTTACAGTGTTACATTTTGGTATTTTAAATATTCAATATATTGCCATGAACCAGAACAGAGGCAAATGTCTGGAGCCCTTCCTTGGGTCTCAAGCTAGTTTTCATCCAGTCATTTATTTTTTATTGAAGAGGGTCAAAGAAGAAGTAGATGCTGTGCAATCTTTGGTATGGCTTTAAAGTTACAGACATTGGTCTAAAGAAATCTTTTTCTTCTTATATTTATACAGTGTGATTTAAAAAGAATGAGAGAGACACACACAGAGAGAGAGAATCAACTTTTCAGGAGGGAAATAGAACTTGCCCTAAAAATATAATATTCTTCTTGTTGTTTTTGTTCTAAATGTGTTTCTTTTTAAAATTGCCGGTTGATCTGTTTTGCACGAACCAAAAAACATGATGAATTCTTTCTTCACATTCCTGTTGACTAGCAGGATTTTGCCTTATAAACTTTTTTATTCATTACTCGTACCTGGATATCTAATTAGCTTACGGGAAATAATGACCTGCAGGAAATGTTTTCATGGTGTCAGTTCTTCAGCATTATTAAAACAAAACAAAAAAAATGAAAACTAGTATATTAAGATGAACTAAAAGAGAAAGAGGAAGAGGAGGGGAAATTGTCTGAATTTTTAAAACTCAAATTGTATTACTATATAATGTATTAACAGAATTTCTCCCCTGCCTGAGGCCTACTTCTGAAAAGGACAACCATAGCAATTTTATACCTTTCTAAAGGATAAATAAATACTCTTTAAAAAATAATATCAGAAAAATAGATCAAACTTAAGATTAGATGTTATCAGTGTATGTTTCGGGGTCCAGTGAAGATCCTAATTGGTCCTGAAATGTGACCTTACAGAACATTCCTTGTTAGATTATTCATGAACTGGGAGAGCCAATGGTAACAAGGTCACCCAATGAATAGGCATAGCAACTAAATCAGCCAATGAGAGCTAAACATATCTGAGTCTGTGCAGAGAATCGAAACTGAAGCTTAAGCTATAAGGCTGGGCGTGGCTCAACCCACTCTGTCTCTGTCCACTCTGAACTCTGAAATGAAACGAACTGTTCTCTCCTGCCTGTGTGTTTGCTTGTAACTGCTTGAAGAAGAATCTACATTGGTATTGTATATATATTCTTGTATATAAGGAAGTTTCTTATTTAAATCAATCCTGCTGCATCAGTCTGCCTGTGTGTGCTTTCTGGATTTAATTTTCTGCAACAAATTCTGATATTCCTTCCTATTCTTAAAATTAATTATATACCTCTTGAGGCTTGGACAAGGATTGTTATGCTTCTATTTATTTTGGAGGGAAAGGAAGTTTTCTTATCATTCCATCACCCCAAATCACCATAAGTATTGAAGTACCTTAGTCTGGAAGAAGCTATACTATAGCTTTAATTTGGAATTATTTTGGGCAATACAAACCAAAATGATGCTTTCCTGGAAAAAATGGCCTAAGATAGAGACAGCAGTCGGTATGTTCTCAAAACCCTGAAGAAGAGAACCATTTCTGAATTAAGCTGGGGCTTTAACAATGGTATCTACAGATTTTTGCACTAGATTTGACAGCAAGTACACAAAGCACATGGATTGATTTTGCCTCCATCAAAATATAGCAAAATTGAACATAGAAGGTAAAATCCTAAACATATTTTTAAAGATATAAGTGGCATCTTGTTCTCACACTGCCTAAAGAAATGTTTTCAGAAAGCTGAGAAACCAGCTGCTGACTGGCTGGTACTCGCTTTTAATTTACTGTTCCAAACCAGAAGTCCTATTTAGTTCTCATCTTGGCAAATAACTATTGATCAACAATTTCTCTTCCACAAATTTGTCAACTATCTTTCTATAGCAATTTAAAAAATAGTGAACAATGAGGTGAATTCCAACAATCATTTCTGGATTCTGAAAAGAAATATTTTGTCCTCAGCTGCTGCATACTGAGTTGTTTTAAAAGCCTCCATCTCTGTCATATCCTTCCATATTTATATTATTTTTATTTGTATGTATGTATATTTAAAAGTCTGTAATGTTTTATCTTTTGCTCGTAATAAAAGTTCCAACTTTCTGATAATTTTGATTGCATTTTTCTCTACCCCATTCCACCTCTAGCTAGATATTATGATGTTGGAAATATTATTTATTGCATTAATTCTGATTCTTCTTCCTAATGATTTTTAGCATCAAATGAGCCTTGTTCCACAGCATTTGCATATTGTTTGATATATCCATTGTACTATCTGTTATGTTTCATAGATTTCTTATTTGTGTAAATTATATGTGAAGTCAACATTTTTGTCTGGTATGGATCATTTTTGCACATGTTTATGTTATCATCTGCCATGTTATTACCTAATTTTGGAAACATGATTTTGAAACTCAGCTTTTCACCATTGTGCATAATTGGTCCTCAGCCATGAATTTGGTTTTACCTGGATGTATCACTTAAATGAGATACAATGTATTAAACTGAGGAAATATTTCTTGGTAATTTAGTTGCTAGAATAAATACAGGTAGTCCTCAACTTACAATCATTTGTTCAGTGACCATTTGAAGTTACCACGACACTGAAAAAAGTGATTGATGACCAATTTTCACACTTATGACTGTTGCATCATCTCCATGGTCACACGATCAAAATTCAGGCGCTGGCAACTGGCATGTATTTGTGACAGTTGCAATGTCCCAGGGTCATGTCATCACCATTTGTAACCTTCCCAGCCAGCTTCTGACAAGCAAAGTCAATCGGGAAACCAGATTCACTTAACAACCACATGATTCCCTTAACAACTGCAGTGATTCACTTCATAACTGTGGTAAAAACAGTGATAAATTGGGGTGCAAATCACTTAACAACTGTCTTGCTTAGCAATGGAAATTTTGGGCTGATTTGTGGTTGTATCTATAAATACAACTTTCTTGACCTGCTGCTAAGGTATCTGGTTGACTACTGTTTGAAAAAAGGGATGGATTGTTATATCTAATGCAGAGGAACTCATTAGATTTATATGATAATTAAAATATTATCGTTTCCAAGTTTCTTTCTTGGTTGCTGTTAACTACCGTAGAATTGTTCTCCATAAATCCATTCAGTAGCTCATTTTTGGTCGTACTGTAATGTTAGAGTCTCTTAAATAAACAAAGAGTCCTGAAGATTATGTCTGGACAATGGAAATGCGCATTGAGACATCTAGTCTAGCTTTTTGTGTTATATGTTGGCCAAGCAGATCCATTAAGGGTAAAAGCTTACCTCCATGGTTGCACTCTGTAACATTGTATTCAAATTAGTTGTTAACAATTTAAAGACAGCAGACAGACATCAAGAGTAGCAATTGTTTAATTTTCTGTGAATTTTGGGAGGAAAGGTTGCATAAAATTTGTCAAGCCTCTTCTAAAATGGTCTAAGCCAGGGCTGTCAAACTCACGGCCCGTGGGCCCGATGCGTTATGCACTGGCCATGCCCACGCCCAGTTTAGCAAAGGGGGAGAAAGTCATGATATGTCATGTGACGATGTGAGTTTGACACCCCTGTTCTAAGTGAATATCTTGTCACTGCATCTGATGTAGTGAATTGCTCTGCAATGAAGTAATATCATTCTAATTGGGATCTGGGAACATTCTTGGGTTGCTGATCGCAAAGCTTTTGTAATTGTTAAAGAAAACAGAATATTCTGTCCTCTTATTTCATAATCACAATGGCATTCTTTGATTCCTGAAAATTAATAGATTTCTCTAAAAGTAATTCATTATTCTATCCTCATTCACGTATCAACATATTGAGCTCACCAACATTCAAGAAAGGAAATATCTGCCACCATCCAGTGACAAAAGGATAGTGCTTAAACCACACTCTCTGTTTCTTTTGAGTTTATTCTATATAAATGGCATATTTCCCCATGGTAGCCTGTGTAGTTCCCCCTTCTCCTTCTCTACTGTTTTATTTTCAGCCTCAGTACGGTAGGAAAAAAATGTAATCAACATGACAAGGCCACATTAAAAAACATATCTTAGTTGATAAATCTTCATTAATTCAGATCTAATCCAAAGATATAGCAATTGCTTTGTGAGAAATTAATTTTGTTCCTAATACTTCCAAACATAAGGGACATTAGTCTTCCTATTGTTAATATAGTAATCATAGTTTCTCTCCCCGCCTCTAGTACTTCTAATAAATATTCCACCTTATAAATTTGGCATTAATGTAATTTGTTGACATTCTATAAGGAAAAAGGACTTGTTTTTCATTCTGTGTACTACTGCAAAGTTCAATTACAAAATTACAAAAACAACTAGCCTCGTGGTGCGACCGGAACAATCTGGAACTGAATACACTCAAAACCGTAGAAATGGTGGTAGACTTTAGGAGAAACCCTCCCATTCTACCACCTCTTACAATACTAGACAACACAGTATCAACAATAGAGACCTTCAAATTTCTACGTTCTATCATATCTCAAGACCTAAAATGGTCACCTAACATCAAAAACGTCATCAAAAAAGCA
>QLTV01002954.1:651326-662914 GCA_003457575.1 Thermophis baileyi | reverse complement strand
TGATGAGTGTATCTTGTCTTTTTATGTACACTGAGAGCATATGCACCAAAGACAAATTCCTCGTGTGTCCAATCACACTTGGCCAATAAAGAATTCTATTCTATTCTATTCTATTCTATTCTATTCTATTCTATTCTATTCTATTCTATTCTATTCTATTCTATTCTATTCTATTCTATTCTATTCTATTCAGAAAGGTACAAGGCACCAGAATGGCATCAATTATGAGATACTGGGGTACATAATATTCTTATCCTGATGCAAGGGGAACTTACAACATTATCATATTAATGGGAACTATCTCTGTAAGTCTGCTTGGAGAACACAAAGGGTCCTAATGTAACACAAGCTTGGTTTGTGAATATAAGCCACTTGTGCAATGGCACTATAATCTGTTCTTTTCACACTGCGCTTTGACTTTTTTTGGCAAATTGTTTAGAATAATTCATTTCATGAAACAACTAATCAATATTACAGTAAAAACCACCATTCAAATTTTATCAAACCATCTGAAGAGAAGTTTGGGCCATTACGATCCATCACTATATAAGATGTAAGCACTGTATTAATTCGCAATCTCCTCTTTGGTGCTTTTTAATGTGAAATAACTATGTGTGTATGTTTTCAGGAACACTGTAGTTAAGAACCAATCAAAGAAAAAAAAAACTTTCATGAAAATCGAGCTTTAGCAAGAGAATTTTTACCTTTTCTTTCCCTGTAATCTGCCAGTAAATTTACACAAGGAATGGAATCCTCTCTTCCTTCAAGGTAGTCCAAACAAGAAACATAACTGTGAGTAGTGTTTTTTCTTTGGTGGGAGAAAAGGTAGTTGTTTTTTCTCCCGGGTTCGAATCCCAGAAGGGTATGGCTAAATGATGAGAGCTAAATAGCTTGAAATAGATCTATACTAGTCTCCCTTTATTTCTTTGTTGGTAAAACATAAATTTAACATAACAGTGAGTACTAACTATATACTTATTGTAAGGTTACTTAAACAGAATTTTGCAAGATTAAAATATTTATCTCCTCTTTTTCTTTTCTTGTCTTGAAAACTAGGGAGGATCCCCATGCTCCCCCCCTCCCCCCCCCATGGGCTGAGATACCTTTTGCATGACAGCTGCCTAGTCTGTGGTTCTTCCTCCTGTCTCCCAAGGTCATTTCCACATGCCATTACACTGGGAAAATATGTTCCATAATGATGGATCTACTACCCAGAATGACAATGTCCTAATAAGAGTTATCAGCCCTTTGAGGGAAATCACAACAGAAAACAGACACCCTAAGAAGCACTAGAATTCTACTTCATTCATATAGGCTATAATTATCTATCTATCTATCTATCTATCTATCTATCTATCTATCTATCTATCTATCTATCTATCTATCTATCTATCTATCTATCTATCTATCTATCTATCTATCTATCATCTATCTATCATCTATCTATCTATCTATCTATCTTCTATCTAACTATCATTTATCTATCTATCTATCTATCTATCTATCTATCTATCTATCTATCTATCTATCTATCTATCTATCTATCTATCTATCTATCTATCCATTTATAAAACATTTATATAGCTGTCCACCTTATAACCAACTCTGGGTAGTTCCCAATCTGAATAAAATCATAATTATCTTGAAAGATAATTCTCTCCTTCTTAGACGAAGAAAGTTAAGCTGGGGCAATTTTAAGTTTCTTTTTAACACTTTCTTTTTCCCCTCAGCTGAGCTGATGTTTTGCTTCTGTTCATCATGAAATTTCCCCAAGGTCATCACAGAGTTCCTCTAACAGATCCCCTTGACTGGAGGATGGTGTCTGTCATAGACCTTGCCTTTAAGAAATGAATACACACCTAAAAGAGCCTTTAAGGGCATGGATCGATTGCAGAAGTAGGGGAGCTCATAATACTGGGGGCTTTATCCACTTCATAAGCTGCCACAAGATCAAAAGAACCTCTGCTTGAAATGCAGATTGCTGCCTGCTCATCTTCCATAGTTGTGCCCAATGGATGTTTAAACCAGAATGTCCCAAAGGTGTTGTTCAAAAGGCAACTGGACTTTTGTCCAGTCCAGTTCCCTTTTGAACATCACCTTTGGGACAACCATGACATGGATGACTGAAGATCTCCATAGACATTAAACCGGAATGGATATGAACAACTTTATCCATAAGGGAATAAGGCCACTGGGTGAGAATCTACATAGAAATACAAATAAACATGGAGAGGAATTGTTTTGCTGGTCTTATCACTACTGAATAGGCTCAAAGATGAATTCAGACCAGTGCTTGATCATGCCCAGTTTTGGTCATACCTGAAATTTCTCCTTAAACCAAAAAGTAAATACACATGTACACAATGTTCTCTTTGTGTTCTGCCTGTCTCCATGTGACTCATTTGTAATAATAGTCATTGCCCTTTCCTTTCCCCTATCTAATTAACCATGTTCTTTTTGAAGTTGGTTGGCTATTACTGCACACTATATTTTGAGAGAGAACAAACTGTTAATTCATTTTTTTTTTACTTTTTCCACATTTATTTTCCACATTGTTCTTTAACTATTTCCTTGTGTAACTTAATATTTGCTTGCTTTTGGCTTCCTCTTATCATTAAGTTTCCTTAAACCATTTACAGTACTAAAGTCTCTTTAATAAAATTACATGAGTCAATTTCAGCCCATAAAGATGGGTGCATTTCTTCATTTTACTACTTAAAACATGGTTAATTAATTAATTGTATGTACCCAGACTACTTTTTCATCTATTATACTGCCACTCATTGAACTAATTACATCAAGGTGGAATTTACCCCAGTTTTCTCTAAAAAATGTTTAATTTAAACGCCACAGGGACATAAGCAAATGCTTTCTGGGTTCTTCATTATGGTATGTGTACATAGGAAAATATAACATTTATAATGCATTGGATAGAGATTATTATAATAATCCAGTTCAGCATTAAGAAAGTTGCCTAGGAAATGGCAACATAGTACTTTCATATACAGACATAGGTTTTTATTATTAACAGATGAAAGAATGAACATGTAAAAAAATACAGCAAAATGTCAACTAGTTTGGGATTAGCAAACATATGTGAATGACATAAAACTGAAAATTTGGACACAAAGCCAACTTTGGGGGTGTCTGTCTCTGTCTGTCTCTCTGTCTCTCTGTCTCTGTCTCTGTCTCTGTCTCTGTCTCTGTCTCTGTCTCTGTCTCTGTCTCTGTCTCTCTGTCTCTGTCTCTGTCTCTCTGTCTCTGTCCTTGTCTCTGTCTCTCTCTCTCTCTCTCTCTCTCTCTCCCCCTACTTTTCACGGATCAAGAATTACAAAGCAAAACCCTTCATTAAGAAGGGGGGATTGTTGAAACAAATATTAAGTCCTTCAAGGGAACTGTCTGTAGTATTCTAATCTGAAAGCTATACAATGCAGAACCATGAAAACATACATAAGGAGGGAAATAAAAAGGCACACACACTAAATTGCTCAAAACAGAATAAGGCTGTAGCATATACATAAAGTGTTAACATAATTTTTTTAAAATATTTCATATTTAAGTATCGTAAATGACAAACAGCCTATGATTATCAATCTGAAAGTTCTGGAGGACTCAAATATGAATCAACTGATTTTCTAATGATGGTCATGTGAACTAAGATAGACTTCTATAAGAAATGTCTGGGAAGAAGTCAAAGAAATGGCTACTCCCAATGCCTTGGGGTGACCAAAGTGATAGACAAGGACATGTCTGAGTAGTAACAAGAAATCAAGCCTGATTTATAACAGATTTTATCTCAATATGAGTATAAATAATAACATATTTGGCCCAATAAGTTTTTTTATCAAACATATCATCCAAAATATGTATGGATGGTTGTGTTGAAAATAAAATTGCCTTTACCAAAAATGTTGTTAATCAAATAGAAAAAGAAATGTTGAAATATTTATGCCATTATGTTGCATTGATTTAATTTTACAATTAGATAGCAAAGACTTGTCTTACATTATGTCCAATAGTCTATGATGTCCATGAACTATAGATTTAACTGTAAGAGACTTATCTGATCTCCTTCATTTTTCTTGAGACCAAAGGGAAAACATAAATTAGACTGCCAGACATGGAACACCTCTGCTTCAATAAAAAAAAAGTCATAAGAGTTTCTTTCTTTTTGAAAGCGTATCATTCTGCAACCATGCTGTGAGTACCTTTGAAATAATATTGCCATCATCTTTTGATAAGGATTACATTCCGTATTGCTGTGCTCTGTGACTGAATTATAGAAATACCCCATTTAGATTAACCTTGACTTGTTCTTCAACCAGAGGTTTCCTGATATTATTGCTTGAGGGAAAATCATTTTCTTCTTTGTATATATAAAAGGAATAGCAAGCAAGCCCTGTTTCTCCATCTTGTCACTCTTTCAAACAAGGTTGAATTTTCATAAAACATGAAAATCTGCTGCTACTTTATTTAATAGAAGGGTAAAATCTTCACGCTGAGTTCAACTCTCTATGACTTCATGGTTTATAGTCACATCATTTTCTTGGCAATAATAGAACAGGAGCTTATCTTAACCTTCTTCCAGGACACATTTTAACCTTTCAGACTGGCCTACAGCCCTGGGATTCCCTGGCAGTCTCCTGTGCAACTATTAACTAGACTCTATCTTGCTTAGCTTCCATGGCCAGAAAAGCCAGCCAGGTGCTGCTACTGCTGAGACACAATCACACAGCAAAGCTCAAATTGATTTTGATAGCATTCAAATTATATCCTGAAATGCAAGAGCTGGCTAAAGAGTGCAAAGGCTGGCTTTTATTCATTGGAAAATCATATGTATTTTTGCTGAAGGAGGCTTGCAGTAACCCTGAAAAAACACATTCCTCTCCTTAACATCCATTGCAGCATATAATCAGAGGGAAACATATAGCACAAAGGTATGTATTATATCAGGAATCGTCATTTCAAAAGCAGAAGCAATAGAAGAGAGTAGGATTACCAAGGCCTACCTGGAAACATCAAGATTGCCACTAGACCAGTGGTTCCCAACGTGGGGCCCACGGCCCACAGGGGGGCAATTTGATTTTTAATGGGGGCAATTGGAACCTTGTTTAAACCAAGTTAATGGCCTTTTAGGCTTCCTCCGCGTGAGTAGGAGTTCACTTTTTGAATAGTAAGAATTATATGTCACGGGGGGGGGGCATCAGGATTTTAGAGATGCTTGGGTGGGGCATGGCCAAAAAAAAGGTTGGGAACCATTGCACTAGACCTTTAACTTTAACTTTAACTTTAACCAAACCCAAAAAACTTAGACTGTCTACTGTCGACCTCACCCCATTCCTAAGAGGTCTGTAAGGGGCGTGCATAAGCGCACCAGCGTGCCTACCGTCCCTGTCCTACTGTCCTATTGTCTTCATCTATCTGTATTCACTTTGATTATGTTTATGATTATACCTATACCTGCTATCTTGTACATGTTTGACAAATAAATAAATAAAATAAAATAATAAATAAACTTTCTGCTGCCATCTAGTGATTCTTCAGATATCTGCAACCCAGATACTATAGCCCCTAAAGAATATTTCCTCCTTATATACAAAGTGTTTTAAAGTAAATTCAGTCATATATTCCAGAGGTGGAAAAGATGAAAACAAAACAACATTATTTGATTTGAAGGTTGCATGAATTCAGCATGACCTTAGGTTAGATACAGATTTAGTCATGCTTAAAGTTGATTCCATGAATAAAATAGGACAAATGACATACTGTAGTATTTTATATACATTCCCATCACTTTGTTCATTTCTTGAACAAGCAATGATATGCACAATATGGAAAAGTTATAAGAAAAGAAACATTATAAAAATAAAATAGCAATAGCAATAGTTCTTGGACTTATATACTGCTTCACAGTGCATTACAGCACTCTCTAAGCAGTTTACAGAATCAGAATATTGCCCCCAACATTCTCATTTTACCAACCCCGGAAGGATGGAAGACTGAGTCAACCTTGAGCCAGTGAGGATCAAACTCCTGGCAGTAAGCCGAATTAGCCTGCAATACTGCATTCTAATGGCTAAACATAGCTATAAGTAATTTATACCAATACTAATCTATACTTTCCTATCCTTGCAATGTACCTTTATATTTGCTATTCCCATCCAGCAATTTATACATTATCATTTGTTGTTGTTATTGTTGTTGTTGTTTTACAATTACCACTATTCCCTTTTGAAGCTTCAATCCACTCCACCCAACTGATTTGATATATTTGTTTGGTTATCTATTCATCAATAATTCTCTCTATGTGACCTGACTGGTGATGTATTTTTAGAATAATGGACATTTTTCCTTAGAATTTATTTCCAGGTCTCCCATTATCACTATTTACTGCAGAATTATAGGATTCGTACTTCCAAACACATGTAATAGCCAATTTGAATCCTGCTGAGGTGAGGATTGCTTTCCATTTATACATCACCAGTAACTACTACCAGATAAAACTCACACAAGAAACCTCTAGGAACCAAAGCTGAAGTCAAATTGTTTACTCCCTTCAGTTTTCTTGTTGATTGCCTCCCTCTTCCCCCAGAGGTTACAGCTTTATCCCAAAGGTCTCCATGAAGTCTTTAGAAAAGATTTACCTTGGTACCATCATAAGGGTGATTGCTCTTCCATTCATCTTTTCCAACTATTCTTTCTTCAATATTTCATCAAGCTTTAGCCACCAATGTTCTCTGTATTTTGCTTGTCAATTAGAAAATCACTCTCATAATAATGAAATTATTTCGGAGGAGAGAAGGGAGATTAACCATTTCAATAACAGATATTATATAAATCTTCCTTAAAATGTTATGTTTTATAAATGCGACAAACGTAAAATTATTTCCCCAATGAATAGATATGAATATATCTCTACATACGGTACTTACCGACATACAAATCAGCTCAAAATTCTCATAACCAGGCTCAAACTATTCTTACTTAGGACACATTATGCAAAGACACTCAAGAGGGCCCTACACCGGGAGCTGCTGAAGGAACGAGAAGCAGAGAAGACCATCAGCAAGGTGGTTCAATTCAGTTGAACAACTAAGTTAGGAACTGATTATGAATGAAGGTGAATATACGTGTCCCAGGATAATGTTGCAGGATCCAATCTGGATCAGTCACCAGGACCAGAGGTTTAGTCTTCCAAGCTTTCAGACTCATGCTGGAGCCCATCCTCAAGAAACTTCTCTCAAGCAAATGTGTTAGGGACTGATTGTCCTGAAGGACCAGTTCATGGATGGATAGTCATGAAGAAAATCTGTGTGGAATCAATATTGATTGGATGGCATATAATCAATCAATTGGTCAGCGCATGATCAGAGATATCATAAAGATCTTAATGATCCATTCTAGGCATTTTTCTGACAAATCTTTTTTTTTTTATCCTAGATCATTCACGTAAGGTTTCTGTACATTGTAAATAAATGCAAATTATTATCAGAAGCTCTTTCATTGTAACAATAGATTGTTAAATTGCACCTCCGCTAAACAATCAACTGAGAAATACAGAAATCAACTGCCTGGCAAGAGTAATTAGACAAAGAACCTGTATACCCACACTTCCCCAAAACCTACAATAAGCTGCCCAAACACCAACAACACAACAAAGAAGGAAGCCGGCAGACAAAAAGACAATAAAGATTGACCTTCTGGGCATCACAATTAAGAAACAAACATGCCTCACAACCCCACAACACAAAGGACCAGTCCCCCTATAAAACAGCCTCTTTGAACATCAGAGTTTTTTTTTTGTTTTTTTTTTGTTACTACCCCAAGGAACAAACCTCTTTGCTTTTGGGAATAAATAAATAAATAATCTCCTTTCCATACACAGGATGTCTGGATTTCATTCTGATTTGTTCTTGTGTAACCCTGGCTCGAATTGGGACCCCAAATTATTCTTCAGACAATTCTATCCATCTGAAGAAGATGGCTGACCCATAGTTGTCCATTAAATGAATCTTCATGTTAGTTTGCAAAGAGTTAGCTCACAATTTGTCCTATCCAACAGATTTTTTTAGTTTTATTCAGTTATTATTCTCTTAAGTATTGGCTACAAGTTCATGCTATTTTTATGGGAAAGTGAATTTCCTGTTTTTACCTTCTCCCCATTTTCACCTTCATACCACACAATTAATAATATAAATTAAAGTTTCCTTAAGAGTGCTTTGGCATGCTAAATTGTAGTGGCTCTGAGAAATCTGTTAAAGCTATTATGTTAAGATTTATGCACCACGCTGTCATTATACTATCCTGTCTGGAGATCATATGCAGAAATGCAAGTAAAATACATCAATGGATCCCATTTCTTTCTCCACCCACCTCATATCATCTTACATTTAAAAGAATTCAGCTTTCAGTATGTTTTCTATATCGTTCTGTCTCCATTACAAGATGCTGGAGCAGAAGCAGGAAAAAGAAGGAGCACCAGCAACAGTGAATTGTTCAGATTTTCATCTAAATTACATCAGTTTTAAACTAGAGGCTACTATAAAAAGCACATTTTAAAGTACATTGAGCTGCAGAGCATTAGTTCTGATAACTACTCAGTGTCTATGTGCATAGTAATATTGTAATTATCCTCTATTTAGAACTTTTACAAAAAAAATTATATATTCAGGCAATCATGATTCTTGCCATGGAAGGTTAATAGTTGTTAGCAGCAGCCAAGGGCCAGAACACTGTGAAATAAACAAACAAGGAACAATAACAGTTTCTTTTCCTCAGTGATTCTTTACATGACTTCTATTCCCAAAAGTGCTATTTCTAAAGAAAGAGGAAGAAGTATTAGGAAAATTGTTATAGACCTGTATATGTAATGTCTATCATGGGCTTAGAAAGCATGTTCTTATATTCAGCTATGGTTGAAGAACAACCTACCCCTGCCACAAAATAAGCAAAAGTCCATGTTATTTCATTACAATGAATCCAAACAAAGGATTTTTGTTGAGTCCAAACAAAGAGTTGGAACCAGCAAAATCTTCCCACAGATGAAAAGGCTCCTTCTTTTCCATGGAAACCCATTTTTCTAGTATTTCTTCAGGATGTGTGTGGGAAGAACCTATCTAATTCATTCCAATCTTCCTTTGAAGTCCCCTACATCTCCCAAAACTCATATTCAGAAGTCTTCAAAACAATGATCAAGGCAGCAACAGCACTGGGGATTGCAACAAAAATAGAGATTTGAATGTCCCAAAGGCATCTGGACTTTCTTTGTTTTTCCTTGAAGATGTTTTGCTTCTCATCCAAGAAGCTTCTTCAGTTCTCAGATGAGAAGAGAAACTTCTTCAAGGAAAAACAAAGTCCAGATGCCTTTTTTAAAAAGCAACCATTTGCCTTTTGAAACAACCATTACCTGGATGACTGAGAATATCCATAGACATTTAGAGATTTGAATCTTACTTTGTCCCTTATCTGTAGAAATGATTCTGAGCAGAATTCTTCTTGGGGATGCTTCTACCAATAATGTAAAACTCTGAACCTCCTGATTTTTAACATGTGTCCATAATGAAACAATTGACCTTTACAGGCTTACACCCTTGGTAAGCCAAAAGTTATTCTGTTCATTTTTCAACAATATCCATGCACTTCAACCAATATGATTAGCACTGATGCACAGCTTGTCTTGCCATTGCCTTCCCATGCTGGGGAAAGAGGTTCCAGTGACATATTAATCCTAGCCATGTCTAATGAGACAGTTGCTAGCAATTATAACCTAATGAAGCAGAAGCTGATTGTTCAGCTACTCAGAGCTGAGAGTCTCTGGCTAAGAGATATATGGAGTTCTTTGAAAAGTTAACAACTTTGTCAGATAAAGTGGAGGAAAGGGCAAATTGTATATACTGTATATGAGCCTTTAGATCATATGCCTATAAGATGGAAAAAATAGAATTAATATAAATACATATAAAGACCTAGAGATTGACCAGAAAGGCAGGAAGGCTATTTTGACTTGATAAAATAGCCTTGGGAAAATGGTTCATGTACCTAAAAAAAAAAAAAAAAATCCAACAGCTGTTTTGTCCATCTGGCTGCAATTTCTCACACAGACTATTTCAGCTAAAAGCTAGAAAAAGATATTTGTAGAGTTGAATTGTCACTGCAGGATCAAAAGTCATGCAAGAGACACATAGTAACAAATATATACACAAAATTATGCAGACTTCCTGGAAGCCTAAATCCTATTTTCTGGGGATGATGTCAAAGGATTGCGTTCTGAATAGTTGTTACCCATTGTTTCCATCACCTTTTCAAGAGCCAAACAAAGAGGACCATAATTTTCCCTAAGATTTTGTTGCACAATTACATTTGTGTTCAGCCCATTTCTATTATCTGTCAGCTACCATTTCTTTTATTCCTATTTACCAACCTCAAACTAATTCTTTAAAAATGCCTCTGATAAATGTGTCTTCTGTATAGCCATAATGACCATATCCTTTGTACTGAATAATTCCCTACAGATTAATAGCTCTTGTCTTCATTTTTATGACCTCTGATTTCCTGTCCCATCTTGTTCTTTGCTTTGCCTTATAATTCTCCTCAATATCTATATTATACATCCTGTTTTCTCACATGTCTTTGGAAAAAAAATTACATCTCACAAATTCAGAATCCTACTTCACACAGTAGGTAGCCTGCGCATAGCTTTCTAAAAGCAATAAATATGTGTTTGTGCTGTGAGAGTAGGCCTAAACTGCCATACCTATAGATCAGGGGTGTCAAACTCGTGGCGTCATGTTGTCATCACATGACGTATCACAACTTTTCCCCCCTTCGTGAAACCAGGAGTGGGTGTGGCCAGTGCGTGATGCATCCGGCCCATGGGCCACGAGTTTGACACCCCTGCTATAGATGAAGCAAGCACATAAGCAGGGTGACCAAAAGCCAGGAAAAGCTCCCTTGGGAAAAGTAGTTAAGAAAGAACCAAGTTGTTAAGGATAAAAAACTGTCACCTGAACCAGACAAAAGAAGTTGGGCCTGAGCACATGGGAGAGTCCTTCCCAAGTCTCATCAAGAGCTATCAGATTTGTAAATCAACATGACAAGAATAGCTGGCAGTCCTGTGAATCAAGAGTAGCCATCAGTCCTGTGAATCAACAAAGCAACGAGTTGGGGAGATTAAAGAGATTTTATTTATTTTATTTTATTTATTTATTTATTTGTCAAACATGTACAAGATAGCAGGTATAGGTATAAACATAAACATAATCAAAGTGAATACAGATAGATGAAGACAATAGGACAGTAGGACAGGGACGGTAGGCACGCTGGTGCGCTTATGCACGCCCCTTACAGACCTCTTAGGAATGGGGTGAGGTCGACAGTAGACAGTCTAAGGTTAAAGTTTTTTGGGTTTGGGGAAGAAACCACAGAGTCAGGTAGTGAATTCTAGGCATTAATCACTCTGTTGCTGACGTCATGTTTTCTGCAGTCGAGTTTGGAGCGGTTTACATGAAGTTTGTATCTATTGTGTGCTCGTGGATTGGTGTGGTGGAAGGTGAAGTAGTCATTGACAGGTAGGACATTGTGGCAGATAA
>QLTV01002954.1:588283-636585 GCA_003457575.1 Thermophis baileyi | reverse complement strand
GTTCCTCCTTTCCCTCAATGTTAAGGAGGGAACGAGTTACCTTGAACAGGGCGGCCGGGCGAGAATCAGCCGATGCAATAAGAGCGGAAAAATGCAAATGTTTTGCCGCCCGTATCGCCACTAAATAAGTCCTAATGAAGGCTCTTAGAAGTGCTCGGTCAGATTCGGATTTGCTGGATCTCCAGTGTCGCTCTAGACGTCTCTTGTGGCGTTTCATCTCCTGGAGCTCATTGGTGAACCAGGGAGCTCTACGGGATCTACTGCCATGTAGAGGTCGCACAGGCGCAATCCGATCTAGAGCCCCAGAGGCCGCCCTGTTCCAGGCGGCTACTAGAGCCTCAGATGAATTGTGGACAAGGGATTCAGGTATGGAGATATAAAAATGGTGACTCAGAAGAGTATACTTATTTCTCTGAATGACATAGATCTTTTTCAAAGATGGAAATTCTTTAATGGATGATTCAGATCTCTAAAACTTTATCTACCAAGTGGAGAAATTTCCAAATACTTTCTAGGACCACACCCTGGAGACTAACTTTTAAAAGGAAAAAAAAAATGGCTGTTTCGGATGAAGATTGAATGAGATCTTATTGTAAATGGAAACAATGGAGGACTGGAAAAAGAAGTTTAAGCAATTTTTAAAGATAATCTTAATAAACACATAGATGTAAGAATGGTTTGGAAGACAAGCAAAGCTTTTGCAAAAGGATATTTTATACAACCTAACAGTGAATTTAAAAGGAAAAGGCAAGGAAAAATACAAATGATTTCGCATGAGATTAAAAAATGATATATCCTATTATTTCCACTAAAATTAACTGAATCTCAAATGAAGTGATGTTTACAGACCTACCTAGAGTACTTTGTAGTTTATTCCCAACAGCATATTGTAATTTTAAATGTAATGGCTTGTGAAAATTATACCCAGTCCCCATATTGTAGATTTCATATAAGAATATTTGAATTCCTATGAAAAGTGATATTTCCATAAATTCCTTGGTTGGGCATTTAATCAGACTGTTACTTCAGCAAGGTAATTGCAACACAAAGAAGAAGAAGAAAATGCCTCTGCTTCTTGTGTATCTTTAGTTCTTTTCCTTCCATCATTTTTAATTTTAGAAAATCATATTACCGAACAATATCTATGGAAAGAAAATAACACAACACAAAAGTAAAATATTACATTATCAAAAAAAGCCAAATGATGTCAGAATAGAAAACTGCATCTTGTTTTGCTAATTAGAAGCCAAGGTGCTCAGAGATGGTGATATCACCTATTAGCAGTCTAATAGACCATTCCTATAAATGATGTCATAAAAGTTGGATAGCAACCTTTTTGCTTTAATGGGAGCTGGGTAATAAGTAGAAAATAGATTTCACCATTTTGGTTAGTACAGGGAAAATGGACTATAGCAGCTGCTGAAAAGGAAAAATCCATATTTGTTTTTAGAGGAAAGAGAATGAAAATAAAATTGCCACAATCACAATGTCTTTCAATACATCTACATTATAGCAATATTTGGAATATTGTGTACAATTCTCATTACAGAATACAGCTTCAACAGAATAAGCATTTAGCAAGAAACTACAGAAAGGTAATTAAAATAATTATCCCTTGGGGCACACTTCTGTTTAAGGCTTTTTATTTCCCAAAGCCACTA
This sequence comes from Thermophis baileyi, assembly GCA_003457575.1. Taxonomy (NCBI): domain Eukaryota; kingdom Metazoa; phylum Chordata; class Lepidosauria; order Squamata; family Dipsadidae; genus Thermophis; species Thermophis baileyi. The sequence continues at coordinate 634,924 of QLTV01002954.1, read as the reverse complement.
AACAGGACAGAGCAGAGGTTTATAACAATGTGTAGCATAGAAAATGTGGATAGGAGAAAAGATTTCTCCTGCTTTCAGAATTCTAGAATTCTAAATCACCCAGTTAATTCAAAGGACAGGGCATTCTGAAAAGATCAAATGCCATCTTCACAAAATATTGCCTAATAGTTACCTCTCTCAACAGATTTTGTTCCAAGATCTTCCCTTGCATTACTGGTTTCTTGTTCTCTGTTCCTGAGGAAGTTCTACTTCTTGTATCACTGGTATGGCAGTGGAATAGGAAGGGAGAGAGAACTAGGTCCATTCGTAACTGTGGCAAATCTTGTACCTCAGTGTCTCAGGTTGGCCTTTATGGGGATTAGGCTAGATTGATCTTTGTAATGTTTTGTCACTTCTCTTTTTAGGTTCTTTCGTGTGTTTCCTGACTGTGGCACAAAGTCTTTCCCCAGACAAAAACCTTCTGATAAATACTTGTGCCCATATAGATATATATATATATACCGCATTTCCCTGAAAATAAGACAGGGCCTTATATTTTTTTAAACCCCGAAATATGGCCTTGGCCTTATTGTCGGGGAGGGCTTATTATTTTGGGGGTGCAGTAGGCGGTGAGCATGGGACTGTATGTCCCATCGCTGCCGCCTCCCCTCCCTGTTCTTGGCGCCGGCCGAGCAGCTGGCCCGCCGCCACCGCCTTGTGGAGCAGGACTCTGCAAGGCTTGTTGTGCCATTGCATGCATGAACTGCAGGACTGCCTCGCGGTACTGCTGCCATTCGTGCATGCAACGGCACAACACGCCTTTCAGAGTCCTGCTCCACGAGGCAGCAGCAGTGGCGTGGCAAGTCTCACAGAGACTCATTTCTGGCAGGTGGGATGTGTTGGGCCGCGAGAGCGTGTCCTACCTGACACTTGTAGCTCCGTTGCATTCCTCGGCATTCTGTCCAGAGAAGCACATTGAAAAAAAAACCTCGCGAGTTCGAGAAGTTTGAATGAACTCGTGACGGTTTTTCTGCAACGTGCTTCATTGGACACAACACCGAGAAACGCGACGGAGCTACAAGTGGCAGGTAGGGGTGGCAGGTCGGGCGGGGTGGGGTGGGCCGTGAGATGCGCGTCCTACCTGGGACTTGTAGCTCCGTCACGTTCCTCGCCGTTGTGTCCAGGGAAGCACATTGTAAAAAAAACCTCGCGAGTTCGAGAAGTTTGAATGAACTCCCAAGGTTTTTTTTGCAATGTGCTTCCCTGGACATAACACCGAGGAACGCGACAGTGCTACAAGTGTCAGATAGGAAGCGCGTCTCACGGTGGGGCACAATTTGGGGGTGACAGGTCGGGCGGGGCAAGGTGGGCCACGAGACACGTGTCCTACCTGGGACTTGTAGTTCCATCGCGTTCCTCGCCGTTGCGTCCAGGGAAGCACATTGTAAAAAAAAACCTCACGAGTTCGAGAAGTTTGAATGAACTCGCGAGGGTTTTTTTGCAATGTGCTTCCCTGGACACAACGGCGAGGAACGCGATGGAGCTGAAAGTCTCAGGTAGGATGCGTTTCTCGTGGCCGAACACATCCCACCCCGACCCAATTGCAACAGCAGCCTGGCTGCTTCCCTTCCCTTCGAGAGCCTCCCTTGCACGAAGTTTGCCAGCCAAATACCGGGGAGGGGCTGTAGTATCCCCGCCACCACTTAGGCGGACACGCTGAAGCTTTTCCTAAAAATAGGGAGCAAGCCAACTGCGGGCAGCATCAGCTGCAAGGCATACCTGCCACAAATGCAAATATTCTGAGGTTAAAAGCCGGGGCAGCGAAGCAGCAAACGTTTCAGCGACAGGATCACTGTCCCCTGGGACCATGCCTCAGCCACACGTTTGTGGGCGCACAAACCCCCCAGGCGCAGAACTGCCCAACTTTGCAACCTTGAGGGCAACGGCGGCCAGAGTCGCCCTTCTCCACCCCACCTGTGCTGCGCCATTGACCCCAAGCTGACACTCCCTATTTTTAGGAAAAGCTTAAGTGTCTCTGCCTAAGTGGTGGCGGGGATACTACAGCCCCTCCCTGGTATTTGGCTGGCAAACTTCGTGCAAGGGAGGCTGGCGAAGGGAAGGGGAGCGGAGAAAAAAAAGCCAAGTGGCTCTTCTTGCTTTTCTGGGCTGTCGTGCAGAATTAACTTCAGTGGGTGAGCGCGCCATCACTGCTGAGTTGCCCCTTTTCTCTCTCCGGGGACCCTGCTCAGCTTCGTGCTTCAGAGGACGCATGAGGCACGAGGCTCTTTAGAAGCCCCCTCCTTCTAAACTTTGCAGGGATAAGCTCGCCGCTTGGTTTGGGGCGGACGGTGCCTGGCAGGCCCAGGTGCAGTGGGTGGGCAGGCGGGTGGAGCAGCTGCATGGCTCGCTTGGGTTGTGAGGTTTTGGGCAGCATTTATATGGCTGGGATGTCTGCAGGATCCCTGGCTTCTGAGGCAGCCGAGGCCCAGAGAGGAGGCGCTGCGAGAGAGCCCATTTCTCACATTGGCCGTGCGGGGCACCACCCTGAGCAGGCAACGAGCTGGAGGCAGGGGAGGGTCAGTCTCCTTACCCGGTTGCCTGCCCTCCGCTGTTTTCATCAAGTGTGTGTGTGTGTGAAAGAGAGAGAGACAGAGAGAGAGAGAAAGAGAAACGACGGAGAGGAAACTCTTTCAAACAGCATTGCCTGCAATTCTTGTTACTCCCCTCCATCATCTCTCTCTCTCTCTCTCATTCTCTCTCCTCTCTCTCTCTCTCTCTCTCTCTCTCTCTCTCTCTCTCTCTCTCTCTCTCTCTCTCTCTCTCTCTCTCTCTCTCTCTCTCTCTCTCTCTCTCTCTCATTCTCTCACACACAGAGAGACATTTGATCGCTGAAAGGGACAGACTGTGCTTTGCTTCTATTATAAGCATGCGCTTCCCACAATTGCCTGTCCTTTTCTCAAGCAGCAGCAGCCGGGTAGAGGGGGGGCGATTCCGACGGGCCGCATGGCTTTCTGCCTCATTGTAGCAGGAGCCTAAGCAACACCCGTGGAGCGCAAGCCGTGGTCGCCGCTTGCTCCACAGCCACAAGGTGAGCTGCGGAACAGAGGGGCCCTCAGCTGCAAGGTTGCCTAGCGCTGTGGGCAAAGCTGGGGCTAGCAAGAGTGCGCTGGAAATATCTCCAGGCACCCGGAGAGACAGAACTTCTGGTCCTTGCTGGATCAGCTGATCTGCGGGCCTAGGTTAAGGGGCCCAGCAGCCTTGAGTTGACCAGGGAAGGGAAGGGCTGCCTCCTGTGCTGGCCATGCCCACCCCTTCACTAGGCCTTATTTTCGGGGGAGGGCATATATTTACGCCCTCACCAAAAATCAGGCTTGACCTTATTTTCAGGAGTGTGTGTGTGTGTATACACACACACACACACACACACACACACACACACACACACACTATTGCCTCTCCTTTTTCTTCTATTGTTGCCATTACTTTTATTAATAAGCTTATTCCAAATTACAAAATTCTTTTCTAGCTTTGAAGCACTACAGTATCATTCCTGAGGTGGGTTTTTTTTTTTTTTTGGACAACTGTGCCTGTCTGTGCATGAGAGAGACTTTTCTGACAGATATATGACATTTTATTAGTCTGAAGAGCAAAGATTAAACAACCTGGAGTACAAAGGCCACATGTAAATTTCCAACCTCCATCCTCTCTTCACCTTATTACCTAAATTTAGCAACAGCATTTTCTATCATTTTGAGCATGGAAAAGCAGCAAAAATTGGAGAAAGTTCTAAAACCGTTCTAATACCACAATAACACTTTAAAAAATAATGTTTTGCCAACATGTAGGAAAACAACAGTGACACAAAATTCTTGCCTTACCTACATGCGTTATATGATCCTAAGCCTTTCACATTATGGTCCCGTCCACTTCAGTCATTGGTACCTTAAAAAAGGTTCAGTGTAGCTTCTGAGCATTAATGCAATGACTGACTATTAATGCATACTTTATGAGCCAGAAAGAGGGCTGAGAAAATACAGTATCCAGAGGTGGGTTCCTACGGTTCAGACTGGCTCTATAGAACTGTTAGTAACGTAGCGGCCTGGGTCGCTAGAACCGGCAGTGACCCAGGCCTGCCATGCCCCCGAGTTGGTTCGGCGGCACCATAGGCACTGTCATCTTGTTTTTTGCTTCTGCGCATGCACAGAAGCTGTTTTTTTGTACTGCGCATGCATGCATGCGCACACCCGTGACCTGCCCACGTGGTGCACAACACGCGCCCGCCCGCACGGCACGTCCCTGAGCAAACCGGCAGTAAGAAGATCCGGAACCCACCCCTGACTGTATCTATAGACCCCTTACATCCTGGAGATAAATTGTTTCAACTCCTCCCCTCAAGACACTGCTATAGACCATTTCATGCCAAAACAACTAGACACAAAGACAGTTTTCCTCCCATGCCATCACTCTGCTAAACACATAATTCCCACAGCACTGTCTTATGCCTAAGAATATCTAATCATGTAGTAGGACTGTATTACTATTATCCTTCTAACCTTTCCTATTACCTACTTGTATTGGTATCTTGTTGGTTGTATCTTATGATTTATGATTGTGTCTTATGATTTATGATTTATCACTTTGTTACTTGTACTGTATGTACACTAAGAACATGCACCAGAGACAAATTCCTTGTGTGTCCAATCACACTTGGCCAATAAAGAATTCAAATCTTCTCTTCTCTTCTCTTCTCTTCTCTTCTCTTCTCTTCTCTTCTCTTCTCTTCTCTTCTCTTCTCTTCTCTTCTCTCCTCTCCTCTCCTCTCCTCTCCTCTCCTCTCCTCTCCTCTCCCCTCCCCTCCCCTCCCCTCCCCTTCTCTTCAAAAGAGTTGGTAGGATCTCAACATTTTCATACTTATTCTCCTCTGTGGGAGCTAGGCTTTTCTTTGCTGTCAAAGGTGTAAACAATTTATCTAAGTGCATTTAGATAAATCAAATATGCATTTTACAATCATTATTCCAGAAGACTCTGCCCTGGTTCAGATACTGAACATTTTCTTAAAAAAATATGTTATTTAAAAAAACATTAATATTTAATATTAAAATAATATTAATATTTAAATAAATCTAAGTAAATTTAAAATGTTAAATTAATTAAATTAAACCATCACTTTTTAGAATTTTTAGAATTATATCATGTTTGTCTCAGCTTGAAGGTAAGATAGCATTTTTCCAAAAGCTTTCCTCAAAATTTTAGGATACAATGTCCAGTGCAAGTAATAGTGACAACATTTGAAAAATTTTAAGAAATCCCATTCCTGTTTCTTCTTCAACAGATACCAGAAAAGTTTCTTTAGCATGTGGGAGAAATGCTACCACTACTAACAACCTTACAGTGATCAAATGAGAGTATCATAATAATTATTAACTTTCTATTTATGGTTAAGAATAAAAAAGAACAGGAAGTCAATTATGCAATTGACTTATAATAATAAAATTATTCAATAATAATAATAATAATAATAATAATAATAATAATAATAATAATAATAATAATAATAATAATACTAATACTAATACTAATACTAATACTAATACTAATACTAATACTAATACTAATACTAATACTAATACTAATACTAATACTAATAATAATAATAATAATAATAATAATAACAACAACAACAGCAGCAGCAGCAGCTACAAATGAAAGAAAGCTCCTTAAAGCCAGGTCCAAACCCAATGCTTTCTGATTGTTACAATTTTAAATAGAACTCACCTCCTTTCCTCAAAATATTAATGGAATGATTGTGTAATAGAAAAAGTACAATCTCATTGACAGGCCAGCTTAAGAATATCTGTCTTCCATTCAAGAAAAAAAATGAACAGAGGAAAAGAGAGGTTGAAGAAAGATTTTTTTTGCTCATTATATCGCTGGTTGTTGGTCAACAGGATAAAAGTTGCAAAGAGACACTTGGACTTCCAAGAATTCACACAATGTATCTTCTGTCTGGACTGAATGCCAAAACTTAACAGATCTAATGGAAAGATATTGTCAAGCTCCACACAGCTGGACAAAATCAAATAAGCAAGATTTCAATAAAGTAGTTTTAATGTTCACCAGAGTTAATTACAGAATCCTGGAACTGGATCTTCTCCTTTATACTGAGTTAATTAAGGTGGAGTGTCTGAATGATTTGAAATGTTTCTTCCTGGATTTCTCTCCACCTGGGCTAACACCATTTATGAGAATAGCTATAGTCAACCCATTATCTTTTGATTATTTATGCCTGTTTCTTTCTTCCATTTCTTTCTTAGCCTTCTCACAATCGCTTAGACGTCAAAAGTTTAACTATTTTTGTGCTACTCCAAAAGTCCAATAATACAGTATTTCTTTACAATTTCCATAATCAAGTAGTGGCACATCTTGATAAATAGATGTATAAGATGGTATGTTATGTTGTGAATCAATAAATATTTTGAATGCTACTATGACAGAGCTGAAACTGCTTTATGAACTGAGTTTGGGATTGGTCTGCGGGATATGTTGGCTGCTTACATGCTTCTTGCATAGAATTTTTAGCACAATGGGAATGAAATTGTCAGTAGCATCTGACATTATTGATTTCATGGCTGTATTTATGAATGGAGCAAAGCTGGAGATTACTGCTCCTCAAGGTATTTGGTAGTTGTATCCCATCATGGGTGCAATACAATACATTTTTCTACAGCAGCTATGTTCTCTTTTGTTAACAGACTGTACAAGGGACAAACCAAGACTTCTAGTCTTAAAGAAACACACATCAATCCTACAAAGTCTAGAAGAGAGTCCTATGCAGTTAGATGCAAGTATACTTCTAAAACTTTTGTTTCTAAAGTTTTTGATTTAAAACACAAATTGCACTTTAACTGAAAGTTTGAAATTAATATTCCGACTCTTTCCCCTTGATTTTTTTTAAAGGAAGTAGTTAACAAAGATTTGGTGATTATTCATTTATATCAAGAAGTGCCGGTTCTCTTTTAAAATGTGCAGACATTGCAAGTTTAAAAATGATAAGTGAGTCTGTAAAATATAGTTTTAAAGTAGTGGTTCCCACCCTCCACACACACACCCTTGAAATATAATCACTATAATCCTTCTGCTGCAGATAATCAAATATTCTGCCTCTGGCAAATTTTGATAGGGCCTATCAGCTTTTAATGGTCAAATTTATTTTTCTGAAAAATAGCAAGCAAAGGAATGCATTGAACATGAAACTAAACTATTAAAAACAAAAGAAATATTTTAAACTGCATCTGAGATGGACTTAGAATTGAGATTGCCTTAGCAGAATTAACATGAAATTGAAAGAAACTACACTGGAGTAGCATGATGGTTGAAGTCAGAAATAGTAAATCGTGTCAACATTCATAAATAATACTTTAAAAGTGGACTGTTTGGGCAAGTGCGGATAACTGGTAATAATATCCTTTTGATTAGGATACATCTGAAGGCTGTATTACATAACCTGTGTGCAGTGAAAAAGTTTTCCAAAATTAGGGTACATTTTCTATAAGGCTAATCCAAAGAAACACCAGGAAGGTAAATTACACACCCAGGAGAAATGCAATAAGAACATAAAAATATCTCTGTGGGTTCAAGCCACAGGCTTATTGTTAGATAGGCGAAGGAAGAGGCAAGACACTGCTGGGAAACTATTAACCATCAGCTCTTTATTCAACAACAGTCAGTAACCCAGCAAAACTCTGCCAGACAGCTAGTCCTTTTATAGGAGAGCTGTCCGGCTATCAACCAATCACATGTAAGTATTTTCCCACCTGAATGGCAAACCAGACTGAAGACTTCGCTTCAGTTGAAGTGAATACATAACACTTATCTAAGGTAGTCTCACATTTGGCACCACACATTGGCCAATTGGATACAATTGGGAAGTGAGCAAGCCCATCTGGGGAACAATAGCCCCTTCCACTGTCTCTAATATTAACTATATTTAATAGTAACTAATATTTAAGGCATGCTGCCTATAATTGAAGAGGTAGCAAATAATCATAAATATTGATAGCCAAGGAGAGTCTGATGTTCCATGAACATGGCCAGTTTCTTTTTAAAATCATCCCAATTGTCTGCCACCTGCAACAGTGAAAGAAAGAAAAAATTCCTTGTATATGTTAACTAAGCCTTTTCCTCCTTCCTTCTACGGGTCCAATTACTGTAATATTTTCTCACAGGAGAGCTGCTGCAGTTCATTATCCTTTTCAAGACCTTGTTGTACTTTCCTAGCTCTGTAATATCTTAAGATGTGATGATCTGAATTCCAGGTTGGGGTTAAAATGTGGTCTCACTAGATTTGTTTAAGACCTATTATATAGCCCTACATTTCATAATGTTACTTACCCCACCAGGAAGAGTATAATGGATGTGATGATGAAAATGAAGATGGTGGAGAAATAGAATACCACTTGAAATTTCAACTTACCATGAATGTGGAGCCTAAAGAAGCCATGAATGTGGAGCATAAAAACATAGCTTGGGTAAAAGTTAATAACTCTTTAATAGACTATCTTCCAAACAGTGATAGTTATGCCACATTCTCTGACTTCCCCTTTCTCCCCAGATCTCCAGGGATGAAGGAACAAATAACCAAGTCTATTAAGTATAATCTTTTACAGCAAACCATGGAATTGTTACGCTAAAGTAAGTAGTGCTTACACGATTATGTAAAAGTGGCACAACTTTATTAAAGAAGATCCTTACATTAATTGGAAAGGGAAGGCCAAGTTATTCTCCTTTTGGAAAGTTTAAAGGGTTAACTCTGTATAAACAATACTGTATATATGGTTGCAGGAATTATAAGATTTTCCCCATGTTCTATGGAACCGACTTAATCCCATTACATCGGCCCATCCCACCTGGTCAGTCAAGGAAGGTTTATTAGTTAAAGAACTCCAACTGCTGGGTTCTAGGAAGAGATCCTTCTCTGCTGTTGCCCCTGCCCTATTTTCCCTCCAGAAATGAGGCACGCCCCCATTTTCCTGGCTTTCTGAAAAGGGGTTAAAACATGGCTGTGCAGCTGTGCGTGGGGAGCCCAAAGGAGCACGCAATCGTGGAGTTGGTTGGTGCCATGAGACCCCTTCCTTTGCCTTTGTCAACTAATTTTTAACAGAGTTTAATTCTTACCTCCTTAAATGTTTTTATTTAAAATATAATAAAAAATTAACTCTAACATTTTAATTTTTATACACCATTTTTTAATATATATTTTATGTCTCACTGTACACCACCCACAGTTTCTCTTTGAAGGAGATGGGTGGTTCAGAAATGTGAAGAATAAATAAATAAAATTAGAATAAGTTGTTCCTCCAATCCAAAGCAACAGGAGATGATTTTAGTGGAGTTTCTTTTTTCTTTTTCTTTTTCTTTTTTTTTCTGGTGAATTGTATGAAAGGGAACAAGCCTGGCTACAGACTTTAGAAACGAGACAGAAAAACATGGATCGGGGGAGGGAGGGAGGAGGGGAGTTTAGAAGTGTGTGAGGATGCTCATGTAATTTCTGTCTGTGATTCCTTGAAACAGTTGTATTTTTTTTTTTTGGCACTGTGTGGCTGCTCTCTGAAGCTCTAGAACAATCCCAGCAAAGACACAACTGCTTTAAGGAGCCTCAGGAGAGTGCAAGTTCTGAGAACCTAAGCACTCAAAAACACCTGTTTGCCTCTGAATCTGAAACACTGTGCAGTTTGAGTATGCATAATAATGTGGAAATGTTTTGCAAAGATAGTTATAATCATAAATTAGAGGAAAAATATATGAAAAGAGAAATGTCCAAGTGATGGAAAGAAAGGGTGAGGGTTAGAAGTTAAGTAAAGTGAGGAAGCTGCGGGATCTTTAGATGCTGTTCAGCTACAATTTGCAGCATCTCCTACTGTTGTCCATATTGTAAAGCTGTTGGGAACTGTAATTCAGCAGCATCTAGAAAACCCCAGTACTCGATTCCTGAATTAATATATGTAAATTAAAGTCTCAGTCTTCTAAGCATTTCCCTTGATGTAAACCCCATAGGATTCAATGAGATGTATATCAAAGTAGACATTACCCTGTTTGACAGCTTCATTTTCTACAGCACTCTAAGTTTGGATGATACTGGAAAATAAGCAATGACCTGTTTATCATTCAAGCTTCCCAGACTTGAATATAACTTTTTAAAATAAATGTCAGTTATACCCAGACCATTCTTCAGATGTATTTGTGATCATCTGATGGTATCTACTAAGGTATCAAGTAACAACCCTCCAAAAATGGGACTTTTATGTAAGTCTTTATTGCATTATTATCCTTTAATAATGATCATATTTTCCTACCCTCTATCCATAGTGCGGATTTAAAGTAGTAATCCCAGAAGAAGAGACTGGGAAAAGGGAATGGCCGTTATATTGGATAGGGACTAAAAAGTATAATCAAATCTTTTGTTATTGCTCCTCTTGAACTCCAGATGACAGAATCAGAATACGAGGAAGACCCAGTGGGGACACAGAGAAGATGCTAGCACCAATAAGGTTGGATGCTGTCCAAATTTTTGAAGGGGAAAGAAGACGTTGACTTAAATAAGTGGTATTGTGATGAACTAAATGGAGTTGGGCTGATATTTATCAGTAGTGATCTTGCCCCATGGATTGTCTGTGATCTGTGCTTTAGCAAGCTGTTAGCTCTGTGTCCAGCAGCTGGCTGGTAAAAGAATCTCATCAGTAACAGATGAACAAGTATTCCATTGTCATGTGCCCTTCCGTGCATTAGCTCAGCGACAGGACGCTTTAGCAGCTGGTCAGACAAAAGCATGGTTTTGCATTCCAGGAGCTAATTGAGCATTCCCATAATATATACTTCCAAAAAAAAAAAAGTGTCAGTCTCTCTCCACCACCTCTAACAAACATACTATTTAAAATAAATAGGAGCAAATGCACCAGCACGGATTCAGAGCAACCCTTATTGAAATACGTGCTCGACATTATTCAGGCAAATTTAGAAAATAAGGATTTTTTGGGGAGGGGGAGGGATGAGCTATGATTGAACAATTGTGCACACTTAGGGATGATTTACATGCTCTTAATATAGATTTTCTTACTTTTTTTTTCCATTTTGGTGCCCACTGTATTTCAGTATTTTATTTTATTTTTGCCCAGAATTAATTATGAAAGAAGGGGGAAATAGTCTACAACATGCAGGTGGCAGGTGGTTTTTCTCTAGCCTCAAATTACATCATTGAAACAGGCACTTCTCAGTTTAAATATTCTGCCTCAAGGGCTTATTATTCTATGGTGTTCATTATCATGTTTTAACCACTGAAAACCTTTTCCCTGAAAGCTCCATAGAAATGAGCAAGAGATATGCTCAGGATGAACAGGCATCCCAGCAGATTTTGCAAACCATCAGGAAAGATTTTCAAGAGTAAAAACGACAATGAAAGCTAAGAAGCCAATTATATTAATATCTGCCTGGAAGACTTTCCTAAGCTCTAGTCCCCAGCTTCCTGCTATGTTTTTCAGTTTCCATTATATTTTGATATATTTTGAATTCTTCATTCATTTTTTTTCTTTTGCCAACCTAGAAGTACACAACCTGAGTCTCCAAGGCTGCAACTGACCTCTAGAGCTTCTCAAAAAATTGCAGCCAATTTTTTTTTTCAAATTTCTCATTCCTGGGAGTGATCTTATTAATTGGCCTTCTTCAATTCCTTTCAATTTACATTCAGTTTAATTAAACCTGAAGTCAAATGTAGTGTTTTTGTCCTAGACTTACCCACTTTTTTTTTGGTAGGGATACAAGTTATTTTAGGGAATGAAGTCTCTGACATGCCAAACAAAACCTAATGTCATTAGATTGAAGAAAATAGTGTATCCCTGTTCCAAACTATTCAATGAGGGTAGCAAATTATGCTTATTGCTGTCATTCATGAAACCTTTAGCAGATAATGAGGGCATCCTTTCCCTCGTTGCACTCCAGATTTTGTCCTGCTCATTTGTTTTTCGGCTGCTTTGCCTACAGCTAAACAAGCAACTGAACTAGCAAATAAAAATGAGATCTTATGACCTTGCCCTCAGCTTATATTGCCTCCATAAGCCATTCGTAGTTGTGCTGCGTTCATTTGGGTGACAACTTATGAAGTTGAATAGATGGTGGAACCTGGCTGAAAACTTCTGTATCTCTTGGCACCATACTAGTTTTTTTTTCTGACAGAACATTGAAACAGATTCACAAGCTGGTGTACCTCCAGTGGCATTAGGCCTTCAACAAATGCTGAAGCCAGGCAGCATGGTCTTTGCTGTCATCCCAGGGGGGCATTTTGCTCTCAATGACACTATGAAACATTGTTCTCTAGAAAAGTGGAAAGTGTCACAATCATGCAACATGTCCTTTCCTTTTTTTTTTTTTTTTTTTTGCTTGGGCTCAAAAACTTGGGAAGACAGGAAAATTTCATACAGCAGATTATGAATTTTATGATTCTATGCTACCATTGGAATAGCAGAACATGATAATACCATTAACAAATGCTGAAAACTTTCACATGTTTTTATATTTGTTTTCTATTTTTTTCTGACTTGGATTTTGATATTTTCTGTAACATGATTTTATGAATGACTCTTGGTATTTTATTTTGATATATTTTAATAGGTATATGTATATGTATACTGTATATGTCTAGTGATGAAAAGAAGGACTAGGGGTGACATGATAGCAGTGTTCCGATATCTCAGGGCTTGCCACAAAGAAGAGGGAGTCAAGCTATTCTCCGAAGCACCTGAGGGTAGATCAAGAAGCAATGGGTGGAAACTAATCAAGGAGAGAAGCAACCTAGAACTAAGAAGAAATTACCTGACAGTTAGAACAATTAATCAGTGGAACAACTTGCCTCCAGAAGTTGTGAATGCTCCAACACTGGAAGTTTTTAAGAAGAGATTGGACAACCATTTGTCTGAAATGGTATAGGGATTCCTGCCTGAGCAGGGAGTTGGACTAGAAAACCTCCAAGGTCCCTTCCAACTCTGTTACTCTGTTATTCTGTTAATGGGATTCAGCAAGTGTATGTAAGACTGCAGGGCTATCTATACAGAAATTGAATGTAAAGTGAAACATGTACAGTATATAAAAAGATTCACTGATAATCCTGGTTGGTAATAAAAGGAAACTATATAAAGAATAGTTCAGCTCATCTTACTTTCCTATTATGGACATCATAATAAATATATTCAATAAATGTATTGCCTTGATGTTTGTTGATCAGAAAAGCAGACCCTGCTCCTTCAGGAATAACACTTGGGAGATGATGATGGTGGTGGTGATGATGATGATGATGATACGATGATAATATAGTTCAAATATGTAATCGAACACTGAATTTTGAGTTACAATTGCTTTCACATAGTCACATTATCTCCTGTTACATTAATAGAAACAAAACAAAAAGTGCAATTGAAAAATATTTTCTTACTAAAACTCACTAAGTAGAGATTTTAACTTTTTCAAGGAAAAAAGTTACCAGTAACTTGGAAGCAGTTATTTTTCATAGTTATTATTATATTGATGTTTACTTAACTGCAAAAGTTGTATAGTACTACGGCTTAACATATACAGTCCACTTTAGGGAAAGCAATTTCACCATCTTTTTCAGTAGAGGCAGGATTTGTTGTGTTACTGGCTTGATTCTAATTATATTTACTTCTAAATAAACTCATTTTTAATCCTGTTAAGTAGAATATGTTTCGGATTAGGGTTTTGGTAAGTTAAAATCTTGGTTCCATCACATCAATTGGCACAATACTGCCTGAATGATAAAACTCTAAAAAGAACTTTGTGCTGCCAGGCAGAGGAGAAACTCAAGTAGGCATTGTGTCACATTTAAAAGTATGAGTTCCTGCTGGTTAACCTTTGACAGCTATGCATCTCATTTAAACAACAAAGGTGATTAAATTTCATCTTCCCATTTTCACACTGGAGACACAAATGTCCAGGCTCAAATTATCCTACTTCATACACATTATGCAAAAACATAATTTTCTTGGTAAGGTTTTAATGGTGGGAAATGTGGAAGGAAAGAGAAGAGGATGTCCAGCAGCAAGGCGGATGGACTCAGTTCCAGTGGGAAGGGGTGCACTTTTGAAAGACTAGGTTAGGGAATAGTCATCATGGAGAAAATCTATCTATGTGGTCCAAGACTGGACACTGACTTGATGGCACTTTCTAAATTAATTAATATGTTAGGACAATACCCTCAACTGATGGTTCTAAATTTTAGTTTTGTACTTAAGCAGTAATTCCAAGGAAGTAGATAAGTTATTCTGGGGCAAGAAGACATTCTCCAATTAAGAAATAAAATGCTTTGTGTAATCCTTCTACTTCATTTGCTAATTTCTGTCAACTGAAACAAAATTCTAGCTACTATAGAGCAGTGTGGTTTAATAGAGAGGAGGTGTCTCTTGAACAGATCCAGTAAGATTGGAATCAAATTATCTGTAGCTGCATTCCCACATTAACCCCAAGGGATCATATGTCTTTCCAGCATGGTGCTAGGAAAATATGTCCTATGAATTAGTGGAATGTCTCACTAAACATGGATAAGATTGTTGTGCAAACTATGAATTTCATTAGTGACAATTACAATTAATATGTCTATACATTCAAGTCTTGGATTGAAAACCTATGCAATTCAGTAGACTTGGGAAGGTTTTTACTGGAAAGAAAGGAGGTTTTATAATGAATTTCCTTACTGTTCTTATCATTAGGTATGATCCCAAGAAGTAATGCATTTATGGAGAGAAGGAAGTGCAGAAGGCCCTCCAAATTTATCAGGGTTATATTTTGAAATAAATCAATTAATGTATGTTATAGCCTAAAAATAACAGAATAACAAACAGAATAACAGAATTGGAAGGGACCTTGGAGGTCTTCTAGTCCAAGCCATTTCAGACAAATGGTTGTTCAATATCTTCCTAAAAACCTCCAGTGTTGCGACACCCACATCTTTTGGGGGTGTTGATAAATCGTTCCACTGATCAATTGTTCTGTCAGGAAATTTCCTAGTTCTAGGTTGTTTCTCTCCTTGATTAGTTTCCATCTATTGCTTCTTGTCCTGTCTTCAGATGTTTTGGAGAATAGGTTGATCCCCTGTTCTTTGTGGCAGCCCCTGAGATATTGAACATTGCTATCATGTCACCCCTAGTCCTTCTTGTCATTAAACTAGACATACCCAGTTCCTACAATGGTTCTTCATATGTTTAGCTTCCAGTCCTCTAATAATCTTTGTTGCTTTTCTCTGCACTCTTTCTAGAGTGTCAACATCTTTTTTGCATCGTGATGATATAACACAAAAAAACTGAACTCAGAATGGTCATTCCAGCAAACTTTTATACATGTAGAAGAGTATCTAAATGCTCCTGTTGGAAGTTTCACTGAATCATAAATTTTTGCATACTAAAAACAGAGTCCAATTCTCTCCTTCCTCTTCATGTCTGTATTCATTTATTTTCTCTAGTTTTATCATCTTAATTTCTAAGTGCATTTGCATATCTGAATAATACCATAATCAGGGATTACCGTAATTATTTCTTCAAATTTGTTATAGCCACCAACTCCAACAGACTCTAGTTATTGAAACTTTACCCAGGTTTTTATTGTTGGTTGCAGAATTAACCAGATGTTTAGACTAGCTTTGGCATTTTTATCCACCAACCTTCACAAGGACCTGGGTTAGGCAATTGTTGTTGTTTGATTATGTTAAAGGTACCATTGTAGGATATAATCTGTTTGAGGTAAAGCTGCCTTTTGCAGTTGACTGAATGTGATTCTGTCAATGGCAAGATGTTCAAATGATGATCCAGATATTTTGGAATTTTACCTAAAATGCCTATTATTTTGGTACTTATTATGGTTCTCTGCACAGTCAGCCAGATGTTTATTTTGGATTTGGCATTTTTATCTACCTATTGATGTTATCATTATTATTAATGGAAATCAATTAACTTTTTTTTTTTTTGCTTAAGGTGTAAAGTTTTGTGATTTTCTATGGTCTGAACATGTGACTTGATATTTATACTTTTGATGTTGATGTGCAGAATCATCCCTCCATCAAAGGAAACTTGTACAGAAAATTTAATAGCATCAGCAATATCACTTAGACTTATATACCGCTTCATAGTGCTTTACAGCCCTCTCTAAGCAGTTTACAGAGTCAGCATATTGCCCCCAACAATCCAGGTCCTCATTTTACTGACCTTGGAAGGATGGAAGGCTGAGTCAACCTTAAGCGGAGATATCATAAAAAAGAAACTCTAGTTTGAAAGCTGACAGTAAAAACTGATGAAGTGGGAGTATATCTCAATGTAAAATCACCCAGCATAACAAATAGGGCTTAAAATGAATAAGAAACTACTGATTCCAGTGATGGACTTTTGTAACAAAGAGGGCTACCTAGCAAGGGTTTTTTAAGGTGTTTTTTTTTTAAGGAGACTCTCAGTAAAATAAAGGCATTGTATTTATAATCTTAGATTAACTTGACCACTTCCCAAGAAAGAAGAACAGAGCTCAGGCTTATTTACAGCTTGCAAATACTGTATCTTCTACACATCTAGGGATGCAAATCTATATTTCATTTATATAGAAATGTAATATGTTTCAGCATGAATTCTTAAATAGTTGGTTTTAGTGGCCCAGGAGGCCACAAGGTTGAGCAGGGTTGTGCATAGAAAGCTAGTGGAGATAGAGGGAGAGGGAGGAGGAGGGGGAGAAAGAGTAGGAGAAGGAGAAGGAGAAGAAGAAGGAGAAGAGGAAAAAGGAGAAGGAGAAGAGGAAAAAGGAGAAGGAGAAGAGGAAAAAGGAAAGAGGAAGAAGGAGAAGGAGAAGAAGGAGAAGGAGAAGGAAGAGAGGGAGAAGAGGGAGAAGGAGAAGGAGAAGGAGAAGGAGAAGGAGAAGGAGGAGGAGGAGGAGGAGGAGGAGGAGAAGAAGAAGAAGAAGAAGAAGAAGAAGAAGAAGAAGAAGAAGAAGAAGAAGAAGAAGAAGAAGAAGAAGAAGAAGAAGAAGAAGAAGAAGAAGAATGCAGCAAGTTTTGACAGTGTTTCAGCTTAACGTATGCAAGCCTCATGACCTTCCCCTTCTTCCTTTGGCTGTCTCAGATTAACAAGGGCAGGAGGATGACAAGCGTATGTCAGTGATGGCGAATCTTTTTTCCCTCAGGTGCCGAAAGCGCGTGCACGAGCGCTATCGTGCACGCGCATATGCCCACACCCATAATTTAATGCCCCCCGTGCCCCGCCCCCCTGTGCATGCACGCATGCCCCCCCCCATGTGCTGCCCTGCCCCCCACGCATGTGCGCACATGGTGGGCAGGTCAGCAGGGGGGGGGGTCGCGCACACGCCCCCCCATTTCCCGACTTCCAGTGGACCCGGTAGGCCCGTTTTTCGCCCTCCCCAGGCTCCAGAAGCTTTCTTGGAGCCTGGGGAGGGTGAAAACTCCCTTCCCCACCTCCCCCGGAGGCCCTCCGGAGGCCAAAAACGCCCTCCCAGAGCCTCCGTGCGAACCAAAAATCAGCTGGCCAGCACGCACATGCGCGCTGGAGCTGAGCTAGGGCAACGGCTCACGTGCCGGCAGATATGGCTCCATGTGCCACCTGTGGCACACGTGCCATAGGTTCGCCATCATGGCCCTATGTGCTACTTTTTTTTGAACTCTTGCTTTGACCTTGTGAGGGTATAGGAAAAGCCATTTTTTTCCAGAACCTTTTTCCAAAAGGGTAAGCTTATTAATTACTAAATTGAAGTGAGTCCTGTTAAGGCTTTGGGAGGACTTTGATTTATCTTTTGAAAGTCTTACCTCACTTGCAGATGCATCCATAGCTTGGCATTTGGAGCTTGTCACATACTGTACTTCCTGTGCTCCCATGACTTACAGGCCACCTTGGCTGTGGAATCAACGGATTGTTCCTGGTCCGCCTGGGTAAACTGACAGCAAAGAGATCATTTCCTACAGTTGATGCTATTAAGAGCCAACATCAATCCCAAACAGTAATGAGAGTTGCTAGCTGAAAAATAGAAGCCTACAAATAAATAAGTAACTCAGAAGAAGATTGATGTGCTGTTGACTTCCCATGAAAAAGTAATTGTTGTTAATAAAATTTCAAGGTCATTGAAATTGTTCTTGCTTTCTTTGATTGCAATTTAATTATTAAAAGTAAATAGGATATGTATTTCATGCTGTTCCCTAACCCGAAAGAAATTGTTTGCTTTATTCAGAGAGATATCCCAAAAAATCATTTATCATTTCAGAGGGTCATGGCACTATCAATTTGAAAATTCTTATATTGTACCCTGGTGGAAAGACAGTGATCACATGAGTCATGTACCTGCTTAGACTGTTGCCTTGTGTTCACTATTGACGGGTTACTTTGGAGCGTGTGAATTTTAATAGTTCTATGTCTCATACTGATGGGACAGTTCTTTAAGCTGAAGTGCCATTCATAGCCTGGATCCAGTTTAACACCTAATGTCTTTATTTCTTCCCAATAAAACAGAAAGAAGGATAAAATAATAACAACAGTGAGCATATTAAAAGAGAACAGAAGAGAACAGAAGAAGCAGTGATATATAAAAGTATTGGAAAAACACATGATAATTGTCTGGCATTTAATTCCAATGAATAGTATCTGTACTACATAAGTAGACAGCAGATAAAATGCTATACCTTTCATGCTATAACATGTCAGTGCATTATTAACCTTGGAAGCCAAAAAGATATCCGCATGGAAGTAGCCACATGATTGTCTACCAAGGCTCTTCTTAAAGAGCCAATGGATAGGAGATAAATTAAAGGTCCATGCTGTCTATGGAAAATAAAATTGATTGACTTTTTGTTCTTTGGTCAATAAATTATTTGCAGATGTTAGGCTAAATGATGGGGGTGGGGGGGGGAGAAACCAGTCAATGACAATAGGGCAAAGAGCAATCAATAGCTGAATCTCTCATTAATGCAAAGAATGACAGTTTTACTCATTTTGATACAGGAAAAAAAATATGTTAAATCCCAGCCTTTATGTCCCATTGCATTGAGAACAAAGAGGGGAAAGGGTCAGCTATGCATAATGAATGTGAATCTACAATTTCTTTAGATCAAAATGCCCTTGAAGTTCTGAAATTCATTTTTAAACAGATTTATGATCCCTTGTGTAAAACCCAATAGAAATCATTAGAAATTATGGATGAGCAGTTACAATACTGTGGAGGATTGCAGACCTGCCAGCATATACTTTATTGGCTCATTGCTTCATGCAGCGGTACAAAATAATATTGGTAAATTCCCTGTCTACATAAATCAACCAAATCCTGCTTCCTCCAACACCCACTTGTGTCTCAATGGCACATCAATTATCTTTCTAAATGGAATAATATCACAACTTTATTTACAAAAAAATGAAAATTCAAATTTATCTCCCTAGAGTCAAACTTGACTCCTAGTAGTTCTACCGATAACAATATAGAACTGGCCTGTCATTGTTTTCTTCTGAGTTTTTTTTTTTTTTTAAATTCCTACCCCTAACTTGGTACTCTTGGTGGTCTTCCAACCAAGTGATGAGATCAGGATTAACTCAGTAGTGCCACCATCTGTTTAATCTTTTTATATACTATTACTTTACTTAAAAAAAACTCTGACTGAACTGGTGATGAATGCACTGCTGGAAGACCCGAAAGGTTAGAATGAATAGAGATCATCCTGAAGAAGTCTATCTATGTGATTGCTAAGAGTTAACTCCAACTTGATGACACATAATCAACCTTCATACAGAGCCCATGTATAATCCAAAATAAAAGGCATATGGCAGAAAGGACCCATTTGAATTTGTATTGAACCATGGGAATAAATCTTCTGGTTCATTTTAATGACTCAGCTATTATTTTAATGGTGAGTAGCTGTGCATAGAGAAATTGCATTGAATTGCAATGATTTTTCTTGCTTTTAAATAGAACAGAAATTAAAACCAAAGCAGTTGAACATAGGTGGTATTCGACTTATGACCACAATTGAATTTCCATTGCTAAGCAAGTTGGTTGTTGAGTAAGTTGTGCCCAATTTTACAACCTTTTTTTTGTTAAGTAAATCATGTGGTCATTAAGCAAATCCAGCATTCCCCCATGGACTTTGCTAAGAAGGTAGCAAATGACAATCACATGACCCTGGGATACTGCAACCATCATAAATACATGCCAGTGGCAAGCACCTGAATTTTGATCACGTGGCTAAGGCGATGCTGCATGAATAGTAAGTGCAAGAACCAATTGTAACTCAATTTTTTCAGTACTGTTGTAACTTCAGTCGCTAAAAGAACAGCTGTATATTAAGGACTACCTATATACTTAGGAATGGAATATAATCATTTTAATACTTGGGAAAAATGAATAAAACACTTTATTTAAGTGAGAAGGATTCTAAGAATCTGAATATTCATTCATTCATTCATTCACTCACTCATTCATTCAATCATTCATTCATTCATTGTATCCATTCTATTTAGCAGACACATATCAGAATATTCAATGAAACCCCAAAAAGGAACTCCTTGTATAGTTGGACATTCACAGGAGAGATACTGTACGTGTGTGTGTGTGTGTGTGTGTGTGTGATGATGATGAAACATCATTGCAATGCAATGTAAGTTTTACTCATTGTAGGCTTGTGTCACAATTCAATTATGAAGGAATGAACTTTTGTCATGATTCAATTTTTATCATTTTGATGTTGTAGCAATGATGTTGTAGACCAGGGATGTCAAACTTGCAGCCTGCAGGCCGGATGCATCACACACTGCCCCCCCACCCCCAATTTAGCAAAGGGGGAAAAAGTCATGTGAAAACATGTCATCACGAGTTTGACACCACTGTTGTAGATACAGAGAAGGGGAGCTGACTAGCAAGTAATAGAAAACAAACATTGGACTCTCCAAAGATGTAGAGTGCCTGCTTTAGTTTATTTGAGACTTCACAAACAGAGTTTGAAAAGAACTCTTTGGAGCCCAAGCAGTCCAAACTAAGAACTCAGAGTAATATTCAAAATAAATTAGAAGATAACCTGTTTTGACAGTGGCTATTGAACATATTGTAGATCTTTTATTCATTCATCAAAATCTCAATAAGTGCTTTAACAGTCTATGGGTAATATAAGCACTTCCACCCTTGTGTAATCTCTGGCTCCTTTCCTTGAGTCCTGAGGAAGTTTCCAGATTGAGGAACCGATTATTTTCTCTGCTTGGACAAACAGTTCAGTCGAGGCCAAGCACAGAAGATTGAGAAAGTAACTTTGTATAGCCCTGATAAGGGCAATCTCATAGATAGTTTATCCATCTCCCTCAGTCTTCTACCCCAACCCTAACTTGCCCTTTTTAATGGAAGCAGCCTTTATACTCAGTAGAAACTGAGTTTGCAGGCATTGCCACTATGGTTTACTCAAAAGGAATCTGATTTTTTCCCTTCCATATAGATTTCAACATGGAAGACAATATTTGTAGCTCAGGGTTGAACTGTGAAGTCAACAAAATGGTGCTCTCAGAGCTTGGTTGTTTTCTTGCAGACATTTCATTACCCAACCCAGTAATATCGTCAATGCGAGAAGGGAGTGGCCTTTGCTCCTGTCAATGCGCAGTGGCTAAGCCTGTCAGTGTTGATGGCAGCGTTGCTTTTTTCTTGTGTGGGTTATACTGTAGTGGGTTGAGTGGTCAGGCACTTTTTGATAAAGTTGTGTGGGTACCCATTTTGTTGGAAGGTGTTATATAGGTGTTCTGTTTCCTTTTCCTGATGTTTAGGGTTGCTACAGTGCATTTGCACTCATCTAAACAGTGTTCCTACACAGTTTCATCTCTATCCGATGTCTACATGTTTGAATAGTTTAACTATTTAAGAAACGTAGTTCTCCTCTCCTAATAATTTGAAATCTTTATACCAAAATTGTTAAATTTGGTGATATCACTAGTATCTTTTCTAACTTTGATAATCAGTCAAAATTGCTAGAATGGGAACCAGTATATTTTGTTTAGCTATCATTTTTACTAGGTTATATGATTCATATATTCTGGATTTGAAGTAAAGGAAAAATGTACAGCTTGATAAACATCAAGCTACTATTCCATATAAGGAACTCTTTATTCACTGTTAGATTATATTAATTTTAATCTTTGAACTCCACTAAGGCAGACCCATACTTTTGTTGTTATATAGAACATTTCTTTCTTCCTACAGGGAAATAAAGTACTGCAGTTATGAGGAATCCAGGAAGAGTTCAAGAAAACTTTCTGTGTTCATCAGAGTTTGGGGCATTATGAATTTAGGTAGCCAAAGACAGTAGTTTCATCTTTATTCAACAGCAACTAATGCCAACTATGGCATTAAGATCTAAGGCAGCCATATTAATGTTTGAAAGAATGAATAAAACATTTTTAAATGACTGCAGCATTGTGTCTGAAATACCCTAAACAGTTACAATAAACAGCAAACCAAAGTTAAGTCTATACAGAAACCATTCTGTAAAAGTGATATGTCTTATCTTATGTTAGAGAAGAATGAAACTGAAAGAAATGGCAACAACCAGACATGGGTATGTTGTGAGAATGGCAAGATTCCGGATGTCTTAAGTTCTCATTCAGAAAGACTGTTTTCAAAACCAATATTCATCTACATAAGCACCAGTTCCTAGAAATCTGCTGATCAGTGCAGAGAAAGAGGCAAAGGGAAATTAGGTATAGAGGCAGCCAGATCCCAAGAAACCAAGTGAGGCACCTGAATCCACCTCCTTCTTACACCAAAATTAATCTGACTGTTCTTAAAAAAAGGAGAAGACTGCATCTGTAAGCTTGGGTCAACTATCCCTTAATCATTTGTGTGTGTGTGTGTGTGTGTGGGAGAGGGGAGAGAGAGTTTCAGTGTTATTTTAATTAATTGATTTTGCCACAGTACTGCAGGTTTTTTTTTTTTGGTACCAAAGTCAGTGCACAGAAAATCACTTTTCATGTTGGAATTTAGGCATATAAGGATCTTTCATTACATTAATTTGTGTATTCATTCAATTTATAACCTTCACAAAGGTAAGGTCACAAAAGCCACTTCAGGTGTTAGAGGGAGGAAAAAAAACACTTGATAAAAAAGAAAGAGGAAAGGGAAAGAAAGGAACCCAACAGCAATGACAACATAACAGAAAATCACAATTTCTATTTAATGCATAGGATAGGATAGGATAGGATAGGATGATAGGATAGGATAGGATAGGATGGGATAGGATAGGATAGGATAGGGTAGGGTAGGGTAGGGTAGGGTAGGGTAGCGTAGCGTAGCGTAGCGTAGCGTAGCGTAGCGTAGCGTAGCATTTATTGCCCAAGTGTGATTGAACACACAAGAAATTTGTTTCCAGTGCATAAGCTCTCAGTGTACATACAAAAAAGAAAGTGATAAGTCATAGATCATAAATGATAAGATACAATCATAAATGATAAGATACAAACAACAATTGATAAATCACAATATACCAATAGGAGAAGGTAGTAGGAAAGATGAGAGGTAAGAAAGATGAGAAGATGAGAAAGATGAGAAGACGACAATAGCAATGCAGCCTATCACATAACTATAGTAGCAATGTGGAAAAGAAATGCAGCTTCATCTGGAATATCTCTGGTAGCATTCTAAGATAGCACTATCATTGTAGTTAATAGTCACCATCACCCATGCCTTTGGTTTTTTAATATTTTAATAATGATTGTTTTATATGTTTAATACTGACTGTATATATTTATTGTTTTATTTAATTGTTGTATGCTGCCCAGAGTCATTTTTTAATGAGAGGTGTGGGCACCTAAATTTGATAAATATGTAGTGGTAATAGTTTTAACCGTTCAGTCATATCCAACTCTTGGTGACTTTATAGGCAAATAAAGCCACCGTGCTACCCTGTCAAGCACAGCTTCTTTCAATTGTTGGATGTTCAACTTTGTATCAGATTTGATGGTATCACGCCATCAAATTCTTTGCTTACCCCTTCTTCTTCATCAACAGTATTAAATATCTGAGAGTGCAGCTTACTAACAATCTTAACTGGTCTCTCCACACGTCATCCTTAGTGAAGCGTGCAAACCAGCATCTGCATTTCCTGCATCGGATGAGGAGAGCACCTTCTGTCCTGGTCACTTTTTACAGAGGCACAACTGAGAGCATTTTAACAAACTGCATCACTGTTTGGTTTGGTGGCAGCAGTGCCTCAGATAGAAAGTCCATACAGAGAGTGGTAAGGACAGCCGAGAAGATTATAGGAAGCTGGCTTCCTGTCATTCAGGACACTGCTTATAAGCGCTATGTGCTTAGAGCTCAAAGCATTGTTAGAGACCCCACACACCCACTTCACGGTCTGTTTCTGTTGCTCCCTTCTGGGAGGAGGTTTTGAAGTATTTCTAGCCGGACTACCAGATTCTGTAACAGTTTTGTTCCCTATGCAATCCATGGTAAACTCGCAAGATTCGTTTTTCTTGCCATGTACATGTATACATCCGAACTAGACTGTGTTGTTTCTCTGTGTCATATAATATATGTAGGTATGTGGGTATATGCATAATTTTGTATTTATTTATATTTATTTATTTATATATTTATATTTTGTCATGTTTATGTAGTGTATATTGAAGGTTATGACCCTTTGAGAGCTGTATGCAATGAAATTTTAATGTATGCTGATTAATGTACATTTAAAGTGACAATAAAATTATTCTAAGTCTAAATTCTAAGTCTTGATTCACTAGCCATTTCTAGCATCACTGACAAATTTGATCAATCAATCAATCACCTTATAAATCATATCTTATAATGATGGAGGTATTTTGCATGTGTTTCTCTGACATCTTGTGTTGCACATATGCCCAAATAAGTCTGGCTTTTCAAGGACATTTGAATGAAGGCCTTTTAAGTTTCAGAAGAATGAAAGATGTGAATGCAAATGGCAAGATTGCAACAAAAAGCCTCCCATTGCCTTCTAATGCCCAGTGTGATCCTTAAATCAGGCTGAACTCAAAGGTTGGTCCTGACTTAGGACAAAGCCGTCTGCCAGATTTCGTATGAAAACAGTAGTTTTGGGCCTGCTCTCGGTTTTCCTGATGTTAAGTAAGAACAGGAAAATGAGGATTGTGTGGTAATAGCAGTATAAGATTTTTGTTTGAGAGAATCTCCAATCACTAAGAATACTTTATTTACAGAATATTATCTGTCTCTTCCTTCTGTGCTATGGCAAGAGAAAAGAATGATTGCATTCAGTCAGAAGAACGTTGGTTTCCACCGAGCAACATTATTAATGCATTACATTAATCAGCGAACAGCTCCCAAACTTATAAGTAATGAATTGGACTTGAGTTATCGGATTTAATATTTGTACAGCACAACGTACAATCAATTCTATCATATGTACTATCGATTCTAGCGTTTTTAGTAAAACTGCCATATACACACTTCACGGTTATTAATAACCATTTGCTTTACAGATTAATATGCTCAGCTGACATTAAACCCAAATCATGTTGATTATATGTCCCTGTGTCTGTATGGGTTCATGTGTGCTTCCAAAGCACCCATAAGGTTTAATGCTTCTATAGTTTTAAAAGTTCTATAATAATAATGTAACAGATTAATATATTTCAGAAAGCTACAGAATCTGATTTTCTTTCAGCTTCAAACAAGCCTCTGTTCCCTTCCTAGTATTTCAAAGCAAGTTAACGCTTCTACATTATTTTGCTAAATTGTTTTTATATTCCTACTAGTGTTATGTTGATTTTGAACTTGATTAATATAGCGAGTGGTAGGGGGATAGAAAAATTGATTTATTAGATATATTTCATTCATTTATTTGAGCATTCACTTATTTGTTATCCTGCAGCAATGTAATACCTTTAGAGAATTACATAGTATATAATATACTAAAATTAAAATAGCTATGATAAAAAAAGAGAGACAGTAACCTTATAAACTACCCAACTGAAAGAGCAACACAAGCAACATGTGAAAAAGAAAAAGAAATAAAAGGGATTTTAAAAAAGCAACAAACAAATTAAATAAATAATAGAGACAAGTATGATGTTAGATAATTGTGTATTCAAAGTAAGAGGATGTGACACTTAACTATAATTCACAAAGTAGTTGGTGACACTGGATAGCATACAGCAATAAGAATAATAGTAGAAAAGGGAATAAATCAGGGGTGGGTTCCTCCCGGTTCGGACCGGTTCTCCTGAACCGGTAGCGGCCCGCTGGTGACATCATGATGATGTCACCGAACCAGATCGGTCGGTGCTGGTCCATGGGGGCCGCCATCTTTTTTTTTTTTTGAAATTTTTTTATTTTATTTTTTTGAGGGTTTATTTTTTTGAATTTTTTTTTAAATTTTTCCTTCTGAGCATGCTCAGAAGCCGACTTCCGGCACTGTGCATGCGGTCGCCATCTTTTTTTTTGGTTTGGGGGTGGGGTTTTTTTGGGTTTTTTGTTACTGCAATGTGCGCATGTGCGCAAAGCGCGCACGTACCCATGAGGCGCACCCACGTGGCACGGGAGGGAGCGAACCGGCAGCAAGGTAAGTTGGAACCCACCCCTGGAATAAATATTATGTCAAACCGAAATAAGTAAACAGCAATATAACATGTTACCAAGGTTGCCAATAACAACATACACTTTCATCACCAAATAGACTCATCTGTCATCCTGGTCCAGCACAGAACAGAAAAGCTGGATCTTCATGGCTTGTTAGAAGGCCAATGGGGTTGAAGCCCTCTGAACCTTAGGTGGGAAAACACATTCTGAAAGCAGATACAGCAAAAGAGAATTCAAATCTCCCATTGCTTCAAAGAAGAGATCTTTGCATAGGACACTTGACCTATGCAATCTCATGGGATAGGCAAAAACAACTTGAAGAGAAATAGTCCCACAAATAACCTGGCTCTGGGTCATTCAAGACTTTATTGATGAATTGAAATGAACTTTGAATTACACCCAGAATCAATGCAACTTTTGAAGTAATGATGTTACATAGGTATATTAAAGCATATCCATTACTATCCATGCCACTGCATTCTGGACCAACTGCAGCTTCCAGATGATCTTGAAGGGCCATCTTTTATAGAACACCAGGCAAAAATCCAACCATATTAATACATGTGTGTTTGTGATCTCCCAATCCAGAAATGGGCACAATTGGTATACAAATGATGTTATGCAGAGGCCTCACAGCCATGGCAATTACCTATTCTCCAAGCAGGAGTCATGAGATCAAGAGGACTCCCAAGTTGCATACTGGCTGCAAGTGGAGAAGTACAATCCCACCCAGAACTAGGGATGGACAATTCCCTGAATTGGATCTCTAGGGTGCTCCAAACCGACAGCCACTCAGTCTTACTAGGATTGCGTTATCGCCTAATTTTCCCTATCCAAACTCCCACATCCTCCAGAAACTGGGACAGAACCAAGAGAGCATCACTTGGTTGATCTGAGGCAGGGTTATATTACTGATGTTCCTTGTTTCCATGCTGAAGGATGACCTCCAAAGCAGATTGGTTGCAGATATTAAACAACAGTAAGAAGAGAATGAACAGACAATTTGCAAAGTAACACAGTCCTCCCCAGTCCTAATCCAGTGAGATGGTCCAGAAGTGTATCACAGTTGATGTATCAGAGGCTGACGAGAGATCAAGGAAGGCCAGGAGAGATGCATTTCCCCCATCTTGAACCCATTATAGATCATCAAAAGTGCATCCAGTACTGTGTGCAAATGTTTCTATAGATTAGAAAGAGAAATCATCACAAATCCTGAAAGACTCAGTACAAGGGGAAAATTAACAATCTTCAAAGTCTATCAAGGTGTATTTATAATTGTCTACACCAATGTGATCAACACATAGTAATTCTGTTTCATTTAATGAAGGAGATTTTAATTTGTACCATTGGCATATATATCTACTTCAGAGGCCTAGTCATACAAATACTGTTGAAAAATAATCATATGCTGCCTGAAACATAATGAGGAAAGAGGAGGGGTAAATTAATCTTCTCTTCCTTCCTTCAATGGTTCCTTGGTTATCCCAATTTGAAGATGCAAATGCAAAGTATACACAGTATATAAGTCAGCCTTAAGGGATCCTAAAGGCAATGAAGCTTCTGTGTAGACATATTTTTTTTACTGTCAGTCAGATTATCTAGTTGGGGTCTTAGTAGGCAAAAGAAAAACTATGGCATCAGTTCAATCAGGGAAGTACAAGACACATTCTAAGTAGATTTTATCATCTGTTTTTACTTTGGGGATGCTAAAAATCCAAGAAGTATACAAGCATCCTTTTTTCTTTTTTACTGTTGATAGTGTTCATATTTTAATATTTTAATGATAGCTTATACTACCTTAACACTGGAAACAAAAGCAATCACGATGATCTACATAGTGGGCATGATACCCTGATAAAAATTCTTACTGAATTACCAAACCTGGGGATATGTACTAAAAAATACATTAAATAATGTCCCATGTGGGAAATTGGGATTTGTGAAAAATTCAGGCCAGCAGGTATTTTAATGTTAATATTTTATAAAAATTTCATATACATCTTGGCAGCTCTGGAAACCAAACAACCACAGAAAAGAAACACGCTCCATATTTCAGAACTTGCATTTTAAATATTTACTAAAGCCTCTCCTACAGGAACACTGAAAACTGCCCCAAACACAGAGCAGCCTTTGTTCTTTAATTAAGAATTAAACATGGCTCATCTATTAAATAGTACAAGCTATATTATGAGGAGAAGAGGAAAGGATATGTATGCAGTGATCCTGTTCATATAGGTTTCACCCAGTAATGGGTTCTAAAACCTGTTGCTACCGGTTTGCGTGTGCGCTCGCGCGCAAGCGCAATGCTTCTGTGCATGCGCAGAAGCATCTGCACATACGCAGAAGCATCCCGGGCGGGTGGGCGGAGCCTCCTTCTGCCTCTAAGAACCTGGCAGAACCAGGAGCAACCAACCACTGGTTTCACCCCTTTAGACCAAAGCTGCACACCTCCATTTGCCAATAATAGAACTTAGATAAGGGGGGGGGACTATTTATTTAGTTCTGTCTGACCATACTCACTCTGAGCCTAATCTGAATGCTGACCTTCGTCCAATTCTCTATATGCTAGCTCTCATGGGCAGTGAGCATCTTTTTAAACATAGCTAAGGGACAGATGTTCAGCTCAGGATGGGGTGTCTTAAATGCTGTTATTTATGAATTATTAAAATGTGCTTTAAAGACTTTTGTTTCTTTTCTTTACTCCCACTTATCCTTTATCATGCAGAATTACACTTTCATGTTTATTACTTGGCATCAGCCTGGTTTCAGCTTGGCTAATGCTATGACTTGGCACCAGCTTGGATAATGTGCTATTGATGTTCAGGGAATCTGAATGGGGGAGGGGGAAGGGATCCAGAAGACAGGGAGATGGGATTCAGAACAGCCTTAGTGAGAGACAAAATCCATAATTTTTGCGGGGAAACATATCATGAGATATTGGCAGTTTGTTTTCTCTGGTCCCAAGCTACATGGTATTATCGTCTCAAATATATTGGACTTAGCAATAGCAATAGCAGTTAGACTTATATACCGCTTCATAGTGCTTTACAGCCCTCTCTAAGCGGTTTACAGAGTCAGCATATTGCCCCCAACAATCTGGGTCCTCATTTTACCCACCTCAGAAGGATGGAAGTCTGAGTCAACCTTGAGCCGGTGAGATTTGAACCGCTGAACTGCAGCTAGCAGTCAGCTGAAGTAGCCTGCAGTGCTGCACCCTAACCACTGCGCCACCTCGGCTCTGTAACTCGACTTTCCAAAACACCGGAATTTCTGAAACTTGAAAAATCTTTTTCTGTCTTGTCCTTAGATTAGAAAAAAAGGCTCAGAGAGGCTGAGCACATACCTAGAGCCAGTGTGATCTAGTGGTTAAGGGCACCAAACTAGAAGCCAGGACACTTGTCAGTCATGTCCGGCCTTAGGCATGAAAGCCAGCTGGGTGACTTTGGGACAATCATTTTTTCTCAGTACCCCACAAGACTGTTGTTGTAAGGAAAATAGGAGGAGAATAGTGTGTGTGTTTGTCAGCTTGAGTTATTTATATATATAAAAATAAAAGGTAAGATATAAATAAATAAATAGTTGCAACTGGGTTTTGCATCAAATTGGAAGGGCTTGCAGAGATGAAACTTCAGCATAACGTTTTGAGCAAAGTATTTCAATGAAATAGAGCAATTCCGTGTATCCATATTAAAATCATGCAAATAAACAATATTTTTTTCTTCCTATATCATTTTGTTGTGGGGTTATTTTAGGGTCAAGAGACGGTTGGCTAAATAAGTGAAACTGGGTAAGTGTGTGGACCTCTGCTGAACTTTTATATCTCTTCTCTCTTGATTATCTGAAGGTTGAGGTCTGGAAGAAATGCTCAGTGACAATGTTGTGACCAAATGTATATATATAATGAGCTGTTTTTTGTTCCAGGATTGTTATCACTCATTAAAAACTGAGAAATTAATAAAGTTTTACATTTTTGTCTTCTATTTAAAGCAGATAGGAAGGAGAAAGGGAAAGCTGTATTTTTCCCTAATAAGCTGTACATTGCACTGACACCAAAAATATTCGCCTTACTAAATGTTGTTAAAAGAGAGGGGGGGGGAGTAAAAGAAATAAAAAGAGGATTCGGTGCATTATCATATATCCCTGTGCTTAGATAAAGCTTAATAACTTAGAGTAAGGAACATTTGACACTATAACATTTAGACTTTCAAATCCTTTGCTTTATTCTTTTTAAGCAGAAATGACAAGAGTGGGCATTGTCCAATTACGAGCCTTCTGTAAATATACAAGGATAAAATTAACATAAAATGTACTTATGAGAGTTAGCAAGGGAACAAATGCTATTTAAATCATATTAAATCAACTATTGTGAACTACACTATTTCTTCACACACCGGATAATGAAATGTAGATTTTATGCTTAGGTCAATATACATTACAGATATTTCAAACAGGGAAGGTATCTGAACTAAATCTTCATAAAATTCACTGTACACAAAATATTTAGCTTACTTTTGGAATTTATTAGAAATAAATTCATATCTCCCATATCCAATGAAATGGTGATTTGACTAAATACCATCAATGTTGAAATGCCATTGGATTAGTTCAGTAATTGGAAAATGTGTATCTTTAAATCTACTGAGTTACCTATGTATCTGAAATTGGGTTGCCACAATCTTTAACAATCTTTCCCTATTCTAATGAAGCAATGATGCCATTCCCTAGAGTTTACTGATATAACAAACTGTGGTAAATCTGGATCTAACCCCAAGCAGTCTATTTGTGCCTTTAAGGAAAAATCATGATAAATCACTCAAAGCAGCAAAAAACAACAACACTGTTTTATATGCCTTGTATTGGATATTAAGAGTGGTGCGGTGGCTCAGTGGTTAAGACACTGGGCTTGTTAGCTGAAAAGCTGGCAACCCAGGTTCAACACCAAGTGCCATGCGATGGGGTGAGCTCCCATCCTCACCCTAGCTCCTGCCAACTTAGCAGTTCGAAAGCATGCAAATGCGAGTAGATAAATAGGAACCACTTTGATGGGAAGGAAGCAGCACTCCATGACATGATGCTGGCCACATGACTGTAGAAATGTCTTTTGACAGCGCTGGCTCAATGTCCTTGAAACAGATATGAGCACCAACCCCTATAATCGGCAATGACTAGCGGAGTAAAATCTGCAGGGATTCCTCTACCTTTACTTTTATTGAATATTTACCTTATTAACCATTCACTACATCTTTTGGAGTAGTTCTGTTTAGTACAATAAAATGTTGAAATAACAACAATGTTGAAATATATATGAAAAAGAAAACATTCCTTGAGGCATGACATCTACTAGCTTTAGCCTTGAACTGCAACTTTTTTGGGGAAAAAAGTACATGCCATTCAGAATAAGAATTCATATTTCTGAAGTTCATCATATTCAACTTTTCCTAATTGTCTCATCTTCCTACAAAGTCTATCTCATTTTTTTAAGTTAAAATTAGTTGTGTTCATTCTTCCATGGTAATGATTAGGAAGTATGATGTTCACATTGTATTAGAACCTGAATTGAAGTAAAAAAGCCTCTGATTTGATTTGAATTGATGTGGTTTGAGCTTCTAATTCAGTTTGAACCCTTTTATAACATACTAAATTAGTCCCAGAATTGAAGGTGATCAGTACACATTTGCACAATGTACTACTGCTGTAACATATAATATATAAACCCAGGGAAGAAAACCCTCTAAACCAAAATAGGTTGAGCTTTAATGATTTCTAAACATGTCCACAAACAGAGGATCATTGCTGAAACAAATTGCTACTTTGTGTAGGCGAATATATCTCTGCTGACATTTTCACAGTATTCATTTGTTTATACTCAACCTGATCAATAACAGTGTATTGTTTATTTTGATGGATGCCATGGATCTTTCACAGAAAAAAAAAGCATGGTGCCTGGTATTTGTCATGAAAATCATTAAATCTCATTAAAACAAAGGATTTATCCTGTTAACAAGTTTGTCCACAAGCTAGGCATTTATACACACGGTACTAAAAGTTGCAGCTTGACTGAGTGACTGGAATCATTAAAGGAATTGATTTTATCACAACCGTCCATATACTCATAGTGGTTAAACTACTTTTTAATATATTGTTTATAAAGCAATTCCTCATTGTATAATTTTATATACTCTTTAAAATTTATGATGATTCAGCAACCACATATATGATGCATTTGTACTGTGGTGAAATTTGAGGAAAATGGTATTAATTCAGAAACAACAATATCATTGGTATTATAACTGACTGAGGAAGCAAAAATGAACAACTAGTATAAATACGTTTGCATGATTGCTTGGACAACCACTAGCAAACTGGCTGATGAAATGGCTTATGCAATCACATATACAAATGGAAATAAAGTATTGGATCTGTCTATGGATCATACATAAAAACAGGGTTTTCACATTGACAGGAGTTTTGGGCAAGTGGAATTGATGTAAAAGCCAATATGATGTGTCAGTTGTGCTATGACTTGAAAGAACTAGGTTCAAATCCACATTTACCCACTGAAGCTCAGTAGGTGTATTGGACCAGTCACTGTCTCTCAATCTAACCCACTGTCCCGTTTTGAGGGGACAAATTAGAGAAGAAAATACAATAGTATATGTCATCTTTGGTTCTTGAACTGTATAATTCTAGTGCTTTTATATGCTTCACAGCTATCTCTCTGCTTATTACTAAAATTAACTTCTTATTATGGGCCTACTTGATGAATCACATTCTGAATTGGAGAAACAGTTCTAATGTCAAAACGCAGCTTCTTAGATATCTTCAGATGATTCATAAACAGCAGGACCTGGTGGAGAGCTAGCAGGTCTGGGACCAGTCAGGTAATCACAAAAGCACAGTAGGAAGTTGAGTCACACATTCTATAGCACAGTCAGGCCAAGAGTCTTAGTCGAAACAAAAGGAAATCTCATAGCATGTGTGTTCTTCTCAGGGTCAAACGTGTTACTTGGGAAACAAGCAGGGTAGTACAGTTCTTCCATCATCATATTTGGGATTCCAAAGAGAATGCTGCTTATGTCCATTTAGAATGGAGGGTACCAGAGACAATCTACATCTGGAACATTTTCTGCTAACAATAGCAATCTGACATGCAAAATTTCCATGCACAGGGGATGTAGGGAAGTGATAAATGTACGAGATGTATCATCTGCAAAGTGAAGAGATGCAGTGTATGAAGAGAGTGCTCACTGATTCATTTCTCTTATTTTTCATTTAGTCAAGAATAACATCCTAGCGCTCGGAAAGTAATTGTCAGATTGCACAGATTTATTATCTTGTTATTTTTTTAAAAAATAATGAAAATAAGCTATAAATAAAGTGGAGGTTACTGTAATTAACTA
Organism: Thermophis baileyi; assembly: GCA_003457575.1. Taxonomy (NCBI): domain Eukaryota; kingdom Metazoa; phylum Chordata; class Lepidosauria; order Squamata; family Dipsadidae; genus Thermophis; species Thermophis baileyi. The sequence continues at coordinate 600,914 of QLTV01002954.1, read as the reverse complement.
AAAGCTGCACTTGAATGAATTTAAATTTATTTGTTGCAAATGAACCAATATGCTCTGTTGATATAGAAGATGCCCCTTTCCATTATTTTTTAAGGAAATGGATTTCTTGCTGGGATAAGTGTTGCAATTGGAAATTTTAGATTAAAAATGATTTGGCTAAAACAGTGGGAAAGCAAAACAGGTTTTTTTGCAGTTATTATAAACAGAAATATGGTAATAAGGATCAACTTTTAAATATTAAAATGAAACTATTTTTTTCTATACATTGTGGTTAGAGAAGTTGCTAAGGAACCTGAGAGCAAACTTGGTTCTGATGCAGAATAGTTAAATCCAAAATTATACTCTTTTATTGTAAGAAAGTTACTCTATCAAATACTATTTTTAGTCAAGCCAAAATCAAAAGGATCAGGATCAATCACTTTTACACAAAATACTTATAGTATACTACACCTTAGTTTTTCCACACTTTCCCTAAGGTTACTTCTTCGTTCTATCACAGGGCTACACTCTTTTGCAATATTCTTGTTTATCAAGAGAGAAACACCCTAACTTAAACAGTACACATGGGGGAATTAGTGAAATGACACTTCTCATTTCTATGACCTTCAACTTATAGGGTGTGTGTGTGTGTGTGTGTGTGTGTGTGTTCTAGCTATACATTTTGTTTGGTCCAATTAGAAAACTGAAACCAGAGCTCAGTGGGAAAAAGAAAGGAAAAGTGCACACTAAATCAGAGTCCAATTAAAGAGAAGCTGAGAACCATGAAATCAGTGTTGAGAAATGCTCATCTCATTAAAAATATGGGTGTTTTCTTCCTAATTCTCAACATGCCTACCACTCTCCAGGAGATATATAAAGAACTGAGAAAGTTGGATTAGCCTACTTTCATTTCACCCACTCTTTTTTAAATTCAAGGATTAAAATTTTGTCCTGTTGCCTGGTGGTTTCTTGTTGCTACATTATGACATTCTTCCATAGGTACGTCAGAAGAAGTTCCTTCTGCAGCCCCAGTTTATTGCCATATATATTAGCAATAGCAATAGCACTTAGACTTATATACCTCTTTACAATGCTTTACAGCCCTCCCTAAGCGGTTCACAGAGTCAGCATATTGCCCCCAACAATCTGGGTCCTCATTTTACCCACCTCGGAAGGATGGAATGCTGAGTCAACCTTGAGCCGGTGAGATTTGAACCGCCGAACTGCAGCTAGCAGTCAGCTGAAGTAGCCTGCAGTACTGCACTCTAACCACTGTGCCACCTAAGCAAACCTTGACCTGTGGGTCATTGTTTCAGAGATATTTCCTTACCTAAGACTTGCATACCCCCTTTTTCATCCCCATGCCCCTCTACGACACATCTACCCTCTCTCACACCTTCCTTTGCATCACCACATATTTTCCACAACTCATGTGGCACTTCTGGTGCTTTCTACACATCTTCCTGACCTGCACTTGTGCAACCCCTCATATCCTTGTGCACTCTCCCTGACCCACATGGCACCTCTCATGCATCCCTGTGCATCCCCACATACCTTCCCCATCCTGTGTGATCCCTATTGTGCACTCCCTTGTCCCCTTGTGCCCTGTGTCCAATCCACACAGTGTCTCCCAAGAGCTGCCTCCCCCACTTGGCAGCAACCATTTGTTTGCCTGCCAACCTGGAACTTTTAAGTTCTTGCTGGCTTTCCTATTGACTTTTTTTGGTGGAAAGCTGGCAGGAAGTGTTTGAAGTGCCAGTCATATGACTGCAGCTGAATATGGTAGTGCAGTAGTATGGCAATACTGGAAAAGTCCCAACTCTGCCAAATTTCAGTCCCCGGGAATAATGGATTCCAGATTTTGGACACATTCTGTAAGTAGCACATTTTAGATACCTTGATTCAAAAATTCTTACTGTATAATGCCCTGTTTTATTATTATTATTATTATTATTATTATTATTATTATTATTATTATTATTATAGGGACTCTGGGTGGCTTTTACCCAATTAAAAGTTACAAATAATCAAAATACAAATAGTTTTGGTAGTACAGTATAGTAGTATACAAAAGATTTAGAACTTTGTTTTCTTTTGCCAGAAGTATGGCTGCTTTATAAGAAGAGTTCTCCGTGCTTAGTCACTTTTATAAGCATTTGTTCCTTCACTTAAAAACAACTCTCAGAATACTAGTGTTCAACTACAAATTACTAAGAACAAAGTAATCAATGGCCTTAAACCAAATCACTGGTGTGTAATTTGGAATGCTCATTTTAAAAAGAGCTCCAGGTTCATTTTTTCTTTCTGCTTATTTTTCTTCCAATTTTCTAAACTAAGACTTAAATAACAGACTTTCTCTACTCCTGCAACAAATTTCATGGACTTCTATTAATTTCAAATAGTTTGTTAAAAGTCACACTTTCCTTAGCATGCCACATGTTAACTTTTTCATATACTTTTTCCTCATCTGGGTATTTTAATTTCATATTATGCTATTGATTTTTAAATATTCCCTTTTCAACTTTATTAATCAAAGTGTGATTCTAGAATACTTTTTTAAAAAAGATTTTCACCTCCAAATCATAAGCAGGGTGCTAAAACAAATTAATATTTATCTAGTTAGCTTAGAAAGTCAGAAAGATATAGAACATAACGCAACATACTTTGAGTTTTTTTATTTAACAGCAAGAGTTTGAAAATATCTCTCATATTGAATGTCTTGCTTGTTTTTATGGCTTATATCAATATTTTAATCTATAAGAGGCATAATACTAAAGTCACACCGTTAATTAAATAAATAGCTTGTTCTTTAACAAAAAGCCACAACTTTGATGGAATGTGCCACAGTGAGAGACAGCTTTGGCAACACAGAACTTTCCAGAAGGAGGTCCAGATTAAATGCAATTCTGAAAGGGGAGAGGGGAAGAGGTTTGGCAACATTTTGTCTATTAGGGCAATTACAGAACTGAACATGTTTGGATCTCACTGTCTCATCTCTGGACTTGCACCTGACATCTCCTATGTAGTGAGGAGCAGAGGTGGGTTCCTACCGGTTCTAACCAGTTCTTTAGAACCGTTAGTAAACGGGTGATGATGTCACAGAACCGGTTCTTTCAGCAGTCTCCGTGGGCACCACCATCTTGGATTTTGCTTCTGCGCATGCAATTTTTTGATTGCTGCGGGCATGTGCGAAGTGCGCCCGCCTGTGGCACAACCCTGAGCGAACCGGCAGCAACAGGATCCACAACCCACCCCTGGTGAGGAGGTATGGGACCTGCCACTATCAAGATATTTTAGATTACTAAATCTATACCTGTGCTTCTTTGTTACAACGCAGTAGTAGAATTCCACATAAATTTGTCAAGATTCAATCAATTTGCAAGAGTCATATAGATTCCTAAGATTCACATAGATTTTCAATATTCCCATAGATTCCCATAGAATTGCAGGGTAACCGTATCTAATTTTTTTTAACTTAGTTAAGCTTCTTAGTAGATCACTGGGAAATTGTAGAAACAATACATGTTATTTTCAATGATTTGACAAAAAATTCCATGATGTTCCCATTGATAAACTAGTTAAGCATGGATGGCATTACAGCTAAGTAGATATAATTGACTTGAAAATTCTACTCAGAGTATTCATAAATGGTATGTAGTCAAAATAGAGTGAGGAACTGAGTGGGGTGTCCCTATATTCAGTTCTGGCCCCTGAATTCCGCAATATTTTATTAATGATTTGGAGAAGGTGGTATCATATTTGCAGAAAATAGAAAAACTGTGTCAAATACTATAGAAGACAGAAATGTTCAAAATGGTATTGACTGTTTAGAGATACAGGGTGAACATAACAGAAAGAAATTTATCAGGGACAAATGGAAAATTCCTCCGTAAGAAATCAGATGTCATATGCACAATTATAGATTGGGAGATGTCTATTTTGACAGCAAAGCTTGTGAAAATGTTCTTGGAATAATTGTTGATCACAGTTGAAATATGAATCAACTGGAAAGAAAAAGTAAAAACAATTTTCAGCAGCCTGAACAGAAGAATGGTTTCCTAATCATGGGAAGCATTATTATGCTTGATCCTGCATTGATGCATTTGAGTTTGTAACAAGTTCTGGGCACTGCAGTAAAAGAAGAATTTGGAGAAACTGGAAGAGGCAAAAAAGATAATAAGCACGATCAGGAAAAAGCAAAGGTAAAGGTTTCCCCTGTCCAGCTGATTCTGACTCTAGGCGGTGGTACTCAACTCCGTTTCTTAGCCGGGGAAGCCAGCGTTGTCTGAAGACACTTCTGGGGTCATGTGGCCACCATGGCTATATGTCAAAGTCGCATGGAATGCTGCTACCTTCCCACCGAAGTTATACCTATTTATCTACTCGCATTTGCATGCTTTCGAACTGCTAGGTGGGCAGGAACTGGGGCAGATAATAGGAGCTTACCTTATCGTAGAGCACTTTGGTCTTTCCAGCTGATAAGCTCACTGTCTTTATGATCAGGAGGGAAAACTAAAACACTTAGAACCTATGATTTATGAAGAGCAATTGAAGAAACTCTTAGCTATGAGAAGATACATTTTCAGATGCACTATTTACATGCAGAATGTTACCAATTTGATTTACAATGTGTGTTTTTCTGTTGCTTTTCCAAAGAGGTCCCTTTGCTGAGGAACTCCAGAGTATCTTAAAAACACTTCCTTAGATAGTCTCCAGAAAGCCTATAAAGCAGCTTTCACCTTTCAACTGCTTCATGACTTTGTTTGGTTTCACCAGGGCAGGTTTCACGTTTGCCACAGAAGAAAAGAGAAACATGTAAATCTAGCTTTAGTTTCTAAGGCTTAGCCTCTTAGTCTCTTCTTGATAAAAGAAGCTAATCGGAAACACTGCCTAAATTTAAGAATCCGTGTTTTTCAAATTCCATGCCTCATGTTGAGAGATTTACAGTTTCTGGGAAATGGTACTGAATTGTTCTTTATAATAACATTTGTTATTTCAATTATGATAGAGAATTGCTACAAGACTCTTTGCAGATTCTAACTCCTTTATTTAATAGCAGAGATAAAAACTCTGAATGCACTTTTAATCTGCCTAGCAAGCAGAGATACTTTGCTGTATTGGCTGAATAGAAATAGTTTGGATTAACGCAGTATCCAGCTGTTCCCGCTGTAAAAACCTTGAACTGAAATGAAAAATTATTGCATGCCAAATATTATCTCCTAGCATAAAAAAGCATATTGTTTTACTGTCCTTTATGTTAAACAGAAATCATCTGGGGGAACCATCATTTCAAAGGGAATATGTTGCTTCTATTGATTAGTTTCCTAATTTTCTATCCCAGTATATACAGTAGTTGAACATTTTAACTTGAATATTGATGAATACATATTAAGATATTTCCTAGATTTTAGAATGAATAAAAGTAACATGACATCTTTGTCTAAGGAGTTTACTTCTTACTCTCCATTTGCTACAATTGCCCGAAATTTTTTCTTAGTTTCTGTGACCTTTTCCAATTGCCCATTTTTTTTTTCTAGAAGTGCTAAAATGGTGACCACCAGGAAATATCACGTTTGTAGATCAGTAGCCCCCAACCTTTCTGGCTCCATGGACTAGTGGTGGTGGTGGGGCATAGGCAGCAGCAGTGTGTGTGTGTGTGTGTGTGTGTGTGAATAGTTTCACACATGCAACCTAGGTCTATGCATGCATAGATGAAGCTTTAGCAATAGCAATAGCCCTTGGACTTATATACCGCTTCACAGTGCTTTACAGCCCTCTCTAAGCAGTTTACAGAGTCAGCATATTGCCCCCAACAATCTGGGTCCTCATTTTACCCACATTGGAAGGATGGAAGGCTGAGTCAACCTTGAGCCGGAGAGATTTGAACTGCTGAACTGCAGCTAGCAGTCAGCTGAAGTAGCCTGCAGTACTGCACTCTAACCACTGTGCCACCTTGGCTCCTTAAGCTTTGCGCACTTGCTGATCGCTGGTACAGCCTGGTTCCCAACAGGCTGCAGATCAGTACTGATCTGCAACCCAAGTGTTGGGGATCCCTGTTGTAAGGAAGACCAAAAACTTGAAAGTTATTGCCAAGAAAATACATACACATACACAATCATGTGGTCTCAAGCAGGGGTGGGTTCTAACCTCGCTGCTGGTTCGCTTCCTCCCGCACCGCGTGGCCCCACCTTGTGGGTGCATGCGCGCAAAGCACGTGTGAGCATGCGCAGTGCAAAAAAACAAGAAAACAATATGGCGACACATGCGCAGTGCTGGAAACTCGGCTTCTGCACATGCACAGAAGAAAAAAGTAAATAAAAAAAATTCAAAATAAATAAATAAATAAAAATTAAAAAAAAAAAGATGGCGGCGCCCATGGACCGGCACCGACTGAACCGGATCTGTGACGTCATCATGACGTCACCAGTGGGTCGCTACCGGTTTGGGCAAACAGGTCCGAACCAGGAGGAACCCACCTCTGGTCTCAAGGAATCAAGCTGATATTTATCTGTTCCAGTTCTTTGTATACTTTATTCCAGGGAGCAGCACTACTTGCTCAATTCCACAATCTCTGCCAGTTCTATTCTTAAGATAGAGAATTAACAAAGAGTACAGAATGAGATAATATCATTTCCAAGCTTTTCTGCACTGCATTTTTTTTTTTTTTGATACAAACATTATCATTGTAAAACCTAGGTGAGATTACTACTTTCCTTTGCCTCCAAATCTCTCAAGTGCTGAAACTTCCTTTAGGCTGATTTGGTGAGCATGGATATTCCCATATCTGATGGACATTCCCATTGTCATTCCATGGCAGCAAACAACAAAAGGTAATCAGGAGAATATATAGTTTTATTTATTTATATTTGTATTTCATGTCAATTGTCTTTTTAAAAACAGTTATACAATATTTGTGATTGTATTTATGGTTCTTGCCTACTGTATATTTAAAATATCACTATGAAAATTGATGTGGGGGGAGGGGAGGGTGATAGATTTGACATTGTTCAACGGGAACAAATGACAAGGAAAATGTATTTTTCCAGATCAGCGAAACAAATGGATTTTGAATTTGGGAAAAATTGTTTACCATATATTTGAGTGGCATTTGTTTCATCTACAAGATCCATGTGAATGAACTCTGTGTGTGTATGGATAGTGATTAAAAGACCTTTTTTTCCCCTTAGACACTCCATTGAAATTGTCACATTGGGTGACCATTGCTGGAAAGATCTTCACTCAGCAAAATATGGATATATCAAAAATGACAGTTACATTAGTGTTCCAGAAATCTATCCCTATTATTTTCTAAAAAGTGCAGGAATAGCAAGATTCCCCCCCCCCTCCTTTCTTCTGTAATAATATAAAATTGCTATGGCTATGCTAAATTCCATGGTTTTTTTTAAAAAATAAAGCTAGCTGAATCTTCTGTTCCATTCGCACATAATTTCATGTTCTGTTGTCTCACTTCAGATTGTCAAGTTGCAGAAATGAAGAAGCAATACAAGGTTTAATCTTAAAGGAGAAATGAAAACCCTTTCTAGACATTACTTTATTGCAGGAGTGAAATGCTCCAGGTTCGGGCGTGCCTGTGGGTCGCCGGACAGCCGGTAGCGACGGAAGCGGGAGACTTCGCCCACCCGCCCGGATGCCGCCATTTGGGTTCTTTTACCCTCTGCGCATCTTTGTTGGTCTTTGTTTTTAAGTTTTCTTCCAACACATCACCATCACTTTTGCTAGCATGGCACATCCAAAAATACTCTGGGAATTCCCTGGATAAAACAATGAGAATAACAATGGATGGAAACTAACCAAGGAGAGAAGCAAGCCAGAACTAAGGAGAAAATTCCTAATGGGGAAAGCAATCAACCAATGGAACGGCCTGCCTTCAGAAGTTGTGGATGCTCCATTACCAGAGGCTTTCAAAAAGAAACTAGACAAAAATTTGTCTGAAATGGTATAGGGCAGTGATAGTGAACCTTTTTCTTCTTGCGTGCCAAAATTGGGAGTGCGTGCGCTAGCGCACACACGTGCTGGCACACAACCCCCCCAGGGGAGGGTGAAAACGGCCTTCCCCAAGGCCGAAAATGAGCTGGCCAGCGCGCACATGTGCACTGGAGCTGACATAGGGAAATGCCTCGCGTGCCCTCAGATATGGCTCTGCGTGCCACCAGTGGCACGCGTGCCATAGGTTTGCCATCACGGATATAGGGTCTCCTGCTTGAGCAGGGGGTTGGACTAGAAGTCCTCCAAGGTCTCTTCCAATTCTATTGTTCTATGTTTATAAAAGACTGGAACTTCTTATGGATTATGATGAAAATAGAAAAATATGAATTACTGTTTATGGATTAGCTGATTAAAAAGGATTGAATATGGGAAGAAGGGAATTATATGTAATTTTAATTTAATTGTAATTGTAGTTTTTTGAGAGACAATAAGTTTGTTTCGAACCAGTGTAAAGAAAATGGAAGTTGTTTCTTTATACATGCTTGGTTTTTTCCCCTATCTGTATTATGTTTTGCACTTTTCATCTTTTCATTTTCTTCATCTTTTGTTATGTTTTCTGTTTGTGAAAATTTCTAATAATAATAGTATTACATCATCAAAGAACAATACCTGCCTGTCCTAGGTCCTTGGAAAAAACTGGATAGCTGGATATAAATGTCAAGTGCAGTCTAAGCATCCCAGGGAGGGAGGGAGAGAGAGAGAGAGAGAGAGAGAGAGAGAGAGAGAGAGAGAGAGAGAGAGAGAGAGAGAGAGAGAGAGATGGATGTTAGGAAGCTATAGACATACCAGGGAAAATTCTAAAGCAGATATAAAATTATTGATTGAAATGACTGGAAATCAATGTAGTGATTATTAAAAGTTGGTTTGCTTTTATGAACAACTTTTACCAGGCAACCTTATCTATTTTGGGGGTTGTTTTCCTTTCTGGTTTATGGAAATGTTGTGATCAAAATATGTTCTAATTTTAACAAGTTATTTGACAAACTACCTCAAATTTTATTAGCAAGCTATTAAATATGTGTTGAATGACAAAACTATTACTATGGTTACATACAAAGATGGTTCCAAAATCAGACCTAAAAATCATTTGTCAATAGTTTCTTGTCAAACTTGAAAAAGTTTGACAAGTGGAGCACATAGGGCACAAAATTATCAAGGAAGAAGTAATACTCTTGAAGACAGAGACAACATTCAAAATGATTTTGCTTGTTGAGAAAAGTAGGCTGAAGTAACAGAATGACATGTAAGAAATGCAAACTTATTCACTTAGGGAAAAGAAATCAAATGCAGAGGTATAGGATGAATGTTGCCTGATTGGGTAACTGTACAGTACTTGTGAAAAATATCTTGGAATAGAATCTGATTGCAAACTGAGCGTGAGTAAGAAGTATGATATGCTGTTGCAAAAAGAAAATGCAGATTTAAAATGCATCAACAAAAGTAGTTTCAAAATCATGGGAAAGAATTGTTCCAATTTATTTGGCATTAACCAGATCCTGCTTAAGTATTGTGTCCAGCTTCACAGTGGAATTGGTTCAGAAAAAGGCTGTGTCCAAGCAGAGGTTGGGTTCCTGCAATGAGGTGGAAATTGGATTCAGTGACCTAAATGGCATTTCAAACTTCAAAGTATTGGTGAAGTCTTAAGGTTTTGGGCCAACATTCCTCATTTTATGTTTGTTCTTACTCAACTGCATTAATCATTTGGAAGCTCATTCATTCAACATACAGGGATCTTTGGATCCCTTCTCAATCTCTTTTTGGTGCTATTGTTCTGAAATGTAAGGTTCTAAGAGCAACGATGATTACCTCAATATTCAGACTTCAAACCTATTAAATGTACATTTAAAAGCCCTGATTTCAACAATGATCTGTTGAGATCCCCCTATGCCTGTATGCTCATTGTCTACATATTTACTTTCTCTGCTGCCATTTTTAACTAGGTCTCAATCTGTGCCTCAGGTGTTTTTTTTTTAACTAGTTCCAATCTCAGTGCCTCATGAAAATGGAGTTCAATTGCTGGTGACTTTATCCATAAAGTATTCTTGGCAACATTACTGATCAAAGGAATGACTGATCATTACTATTTAGGAATTAGGCTAACGGCAAAGTGCTCAACAATAAAAGAGGAAAATTATAATAAAGTACTAACACAAATTAAAAAAGACTTAGAAAATTGGAAAAGCTTACAATTATCATTGATTGGGAGAATTTCCTCTATTAAAATGAATATCCTACCACGGTTGTTATTCCTGTTTCAAGTAATTCCGATAAACCCAGGAAAAACCATTTTTGAAGATCTGAGAAAGATTACTTTAAAGTATATTTGGCAGGGGAAGAAACCAAGGATAAGACAAAATTTATTACAAGATGTGAAAGAAAGAGGTGGTTTTGGACTTCCAAACTGGCTATTATACTATCAATCCGCAGGGTTAACCTGGATAAAAGAATGGTTAGAATTAAAAAACAAAAGAACATTGATAATTGAAGGGCATGACCTCTTATTAGGATGGCATGCATATGTATGGGATGAAAAACACCGAAAAAAGACCCCAATCTGGATTTCTCTGATAGAAGCGCTAAAACACCCAAATCTCAAAACCTTCAATAAGGTAATAAAATATAAAGATCTTTTAAATGAACAAGGAAATCTGATGACAGAGAAGAACTGGCAGAACATGGGTTAAATCTAGACTGGTGGACCTATACACAGGTACAAACCAAATTTCAGAAAGATAACAAGACAAATGGATTCCAGAATGGATATAATGACCTGGATAGGATATTATTTGGCACGGAGGAAAAATTAATTGGAAAGATTTATACATTTCTGATAAAATATAAAATGGAAGAGGAGATAGTGAAGGATACAATGATTAGATGGGCAAAAAATTTTGGACACACTATCGAATTAGAAAAATGGGAAAAAAATTGGTCAATTAATTGGAAACTCACAATGTCGGTGGCGTACAAGGAAAACCAGTATAAGATGTTCTATAGATGGCACTTGCCACCTGTAAGAATTGCAAAGATGTTTCCAAATTCATCACCACTCTGTTGGAAATGTTAAAAGGAAAGAGGCCCTTATTACCATCTTTGGTGGACTTGTTTAAAAGCAAAAAAATATTGGAATAAGGTAGGAACCTGACTGAAAGAAATCATAAAGGAAGACATTGACAGAAAACCCCAGATGGTTCCCCCAGAGTTATTTTTATTAGGAATAATCGATAAAAAGTATAAAAAGGAAATACAATATCTCATCATACGTATCATTACAGCAGCAAGAATTATATACGCGCAATTTTGGAAGAGTGGGGAAACACTTAAAGACGAGCATATAATAAGACAGATATTAGATTGTGCCGAAATGGACAAGCTAACAAAGGAAATAAAAGAAAAAGAGGAAACTGAATATTACATAGTTTGGAACAAATTTTATGAATTGTTGAAAGAGAGAAAGAATAAGTAAAAAATGATGTATAATTGCTATTTCTGAATTAATTATGCTAGAACCCGTTCATTTAAACTAATGTTGTATAGAAGATGTAACACTATTGTATATATTAATGTAACCAAATAAGGAAAGAAGGAATGACCAAGTAAACAAATGGGAATGTAAATATATCTACTTATGGATAACATAAACACTGATACGATCTGATGAAAGCTTATGTATATAGGGGGATAGAACACCCCTAATTGCTTGTTTTGTGTTTGTATTGTTGTTTGTTTTATTTTTATGTGTATTTAATAATAATTTTTTTTAAAAAAAACCAAAGATGTCTTTCCAGCTTTAAATATAAGTCTATAGTCCTGGAATTCCCATTTGGTTACCCCATCTAAAAACTATTGAAGATCTATCCTACTTAAGCTATGCCCCTTCTTGTGCTAACAATGGCACCAAACTATGCTGCCACTCAGGGGTGGGTTCCAATTTTTTTTACTACCACTATGTGGGTGTGGCTTAATTTTGTGGGAGTGGCTTGACGGTCATGTGACCGGGTGGGAGTGGCTTGGCAGTCATGTGACTGGGTGGGAGTGGCTTCATGGTCATGTGACCGGGTAGGAGTGGCTTGGCGGTCATGTGACCGGGTGGGAGTGGCTTGGCATCCGGACCTTTTGCAATCCCCCAAAGGATTAAAGGAAACCAGATTCCATACAGCTCTGAACCCTTAAGTCCTGCTGTAGATCCAAGGCAAACATCTTTCAGAGATCTTTAAAAGGATCTTTACAAAGATCTCCACCAGACCTTTACTATCACTCAGGAGTTTGCACCCAGATGGGAATGTTGAACCCAGATGATATGTTGGCCTGATTCTAAGTTATCCACATGCACACCAACGATTCAAAGAAATGATTGAGGTATGTTGGGATTGAATGCTGGTCCACATTTTTACTATGCTGACAGACTATGCAGAACATGTGTGTGCTGGCTTATCAAGGGTTTAGCCTAGAATTAAGAACTGTCTCTTTAAGACATAGCATTCTGGGGAATGTAGTCCATGCCATGTAGTCCATGGCATGTGATCATAACTGTGTACTCTTATTGGTCACTGAAGTATGCCTGGGGGGGCGGGAGTAATTGAAGTACGCTATCCCAAAGGAAGTCACTTTCAAGAATCTACCGTGAAAAGATGTAGCAACAAGG
>QLTV01002954.1:559828-570423 GCA_003457575.1 Thermophis baileyi | reverse complement strand
CCATCTTTCACAAAAAGAAATGAAGGAAGTTTCTATTCACAGCTACACAAAACAGGCCACCTTTATTATTATTATTATTATTATTATTATTATTATTATTTTGTATTCTGGAGTGAGACTAAAGGCTATTAATATTTCAGAATTCTTCCCTTTCACATTTTGACACTGAGATGGTTCAAAACTCCGTGTTCAAACATGGAGTACAAAATGGAATCACCCTGCCATCCCTTGCCTCAACTGAACCTGACCGCCAGGTCTCCATTCTTAACCCCTGTCTGTTCAACTGGAGGGCAAAACAGGATGCCTGTCCGCTTGCAATTTGCCTTTATATCATAAGTCCTAAGGCTGCAGTGAATATATGGAGAAGTCATTATGAGGGATCTACAGCAAGAGAAAGAAAATGATCCAGAAAAATTATAGGAAAGAATTTAGATGGACAGACATATCAGAAAGAAGCAAGAAACATAATTCTAAATATATGATACATGAAAGTAGAATGGACACATTATTACTCAATCTAGCAGTTACTTTCTGCAACCTTGCCCAGCACTCTAAACTCAAGTGTTTCTGATCCGATGTTACAGTGGCATAAGAAATATTAAATACTTCATCAACTTCAGGACAAGATTTTTTACATGTCACTTATAGTTACCAACTAGCATAACCACTCATATTCCATCTCATCAAAGCTTTGTTCCCTGCTTCCTCCATCAGCTTACCCTCAATTTGATTGCAAGGACTCAGAAATACTTTCTTCCATTTTGAAATGCTATATTTTGGTGAGTCTTTGAATCAGACTTTGAGGTGAAGCATCTGAATGCATCTTAGATTACAATAGGTTAAAGATTTCCTGGTGATCGACAGATGCAGAGGTATTTTCCCGTTCCATTTTCTAAATCTCCATTTCTTTCCATCTATTTGGGCAGAAGGAGGAATTGGCTCTGGTGGGTCTGATTAAAAATGTGTCCAACAAAACCTTCAGCAGTAAAATTCAAGAAGTACAGCTATCTCTATCATGGTTGAATACATCGTACAGTACCTGTTTGTCAAGTAGTTCTTAAGCCAATGAGGGTGTCAGAAAGAGAAGAGGAGTGAATGCAGATTTTTTAAAATGTTTCTCTTCTCATAGCTAGCAGCATAGTTTAAGAGAGCACAATACATGTGGCTATGGAGAGCAGTATCATGTCAATAGCTAGTTTCTGTTAATAGAAAGCTGTAAACTCTTGCTAGAGTCCTTTCATCCCTACCTAGGCAGCATTTCAAAAGCAACTATGTCCACAGAGAAAGGGAAGGAATATGTCCTCTTATCCAGAGTTCTCCACCTGATCTCACAAAGCTTTTGACTGGAGTTCTGTCAATGTTGGTCAGTTTGATAATTTCAGTATCAGCCTTTATCAACCTGTGACCTTCTTAATCTTGGATGTTTACTGTAATGACAATTCCATGCTATATGAATTCTCACAGCCTTGTCTCCCCACAAAAGTCAGAGTGGCTCAGCTTGTCCTGAACTTTTATAGAAAACTAGGATCGTGGCAAGATGTAAAGTTTTATTTGGTCAACCTTGCATCAAATGAAGCGGTTGCAAATTGTGAAGGTAGAGAGTTGTTCTGCTCGAGTTCAACATCTATTGATTACAAAGAAACCCCCCTATAGTTTTCTTGGTAGAAGTATGGAAATAGTTTATAATTCTCTTCTTCTGGGATATTTTTTTAAACTTCTGAATCTAGCTTGCAGCTCTATTATTTCCTGGTTGTTTCTTCCTACCCAATTCTTAACACAGTCCAATGGTTCTTTGCTTTTGGGAATCAGCCCGCTGCTACTGCTAAAGGCAAGCTCTAGGATAGTGTTCCTTTGATGCATGAATTCCCAGTTTATTAATGTTGATATAAAATAGCAGAATGACATGAAGGAACATGGTCAATCGCATATTATTCCTTCTGAGCAGAAATGGAAATAGATCTGTGTTTCTCTAACAGCTCAACTCTCCTGCATCATCAAATGCCTAAATGAAATTAAATATCTTTAGTATAGTCTTTGACCAGCCTTCACAATAAAAGGCCTTAAGAAGAAACTGCTTTTTAGCTTTCCTTTTAAATATTTCTTCTACCATAAGCATCTACCTAAAATCCTTGAGTCTCTCTTTTGCACAGGGTGTACTTCCTCAAAAACAACAAAAAACAGGCTCCATGGATAGCTGAGGCACAACCTCTCCACCTCCTTGCTTAGCATTTTTGCACAATGTAATCTTTTGAAAAGTGAGATGTTTGACATCTCTCTCAGAGGAAATCCTGCACCTATTTTGACAGCACTATCTCTAGCATGTCTCTTTTGGCCAGGTAAACCTGCCTCGAAGGGAAAAAGAGAAATTGCACTACCACAGCTTTTTGTTACTATGGATAAATTGCATAGCAACAAGACGTGGGACACTGGCCTACATTTGAGGGGAAGAAGAGAAAAAAGTTGCCTGTAGCAAATGATAGATATTTTTATGAAACAAAAAGTAACATACCACATTGAATATTAATGCTTGTGTACAGAAGAGAGAGACCATAAGGATATTTTAAAAATTAACTGTGGTCTATATTGATTGGCAGGACCTAATTGACCTTGGCTGAATTTAAAAGCTCTGAGTAGGTTGTGCCTGTTTAATACTCGGACATGATACTACTAGGAAATCCAAAAATTGTAAACTAGATTTGTGTGTGTGTGTATACACACACACACACACACACACACACACACACACACACACAAATCTAGTTTACAATTTTTGGATTTCCTAGTGGTATCAGTAGATGGTGTTTTGATTATATACATACATACATACATACATACATACATACATACATACATACATACATACATACATACACTTTTCTCTGCATTTCTTCTATGTTATCTTTTATACTTTTTATTTAGAATACATATTTTTGAAAGCATCTAATATAGACATTTGTTTAATATGCATTAATATATATACATACATACATACATACATACATACATACATACATACATACATACATACACACACTTTTCTCTGCATTTCTTCTATGTTATCTTTTATACTTTTTATTTAGAATACATATTTTTGAAAGCATCTAATATAGAACATTCGTTTAATATGCATGCTTCCATATGAAGTTGTTTGTGTACGGTATGCATTTTTATACACAATTTCTTTTAATGTGTATTATTAAAAGTATCACCAATTTCTGACAAGTGATGATAATAAAGAATAACTGCATTCCACTTTGTTTATTAGTTCAGGAAGTATGAATTAGACCGGAGGTTCATAGGTCAGTAGCCACTGCTTCTTGTCCTGCCCGCAGGTGCTTTGGAGAATAGTTTGACTCCCTCTTCTTTGTGGCAACCCCTGAGATATTGGAACACCGCTATCATGTCTCCCCTAGTCCTTCTTTTCATTAAACTAGACATACCCATTCCAGCAACCGTTCTTTATATGTTTTAGCCTCCAGTCCCCTAATCATCTTTGTTGCTCTTCTCTGCACTCTTTCTAGAGTCTCAACATCTTTTTTACATTGTGGCGGCCAAAACTAAATGCAGTATTCCAAGTGTGGCCTTACCAAGGCATTATAAAGTGATATTAACACTTCACATGATCTTGATTCTATCCCTCTGTTTATGCAACCTATAACTGTATTGGCTTTTTTTGGCAGCTGCAGCACATGGCTGGCTCATATTTACTACTATTGCAGTATAACCACTGTTATGTCTGGTGCATAATAGTTATGCATAAAGGGGCAGATGCATTCTTCTCTTCCATGAGACAATAGGGAGCACCTATGGGGAAAGTGGCAGAAGGTGAAGAGCCGAGGTGGCGCAGTGGTTAGAGTGCAGTACTGCAGGCTACTTCAGCTGACTGCTAGCTGAAGTTCGGCGGTTCAAATCTTACCAGCTCAAGGTTGACTCAGCCTTCCATCCTTCCAAGGTGGGTAAAATGAGGACCCAGATTGTTGGGGGCAATATGCTGACTCTGTGAACTGCTTAGAGAGGGCTGTAAAGCACTGTAAAGTGGTATATAAGTCTAAGTGCTATTGCTATTGCTATTAGAGAGGGCTGTAAAGCACTGTAAAGCAATATATAAGTCTAAGTGCTATTGCTATTGCTATTAGAGAGGGCTGTAAAGCACTGTAAAGCAATATATAAGTCTAAGTGCTATTGCTATTGCTATTAGAGAGGGCTGTAAAGCACTGTAAAGCAGTATATAAGTCTAAGTGCTATTGCTATTGCTAAGTCCTGCAGCTACCATAGCAGGTTCCCTGTTCTACCCTGTGCAGAACACTCCCACCAGCATCATTGTCTGCCATAGAAAATGATGTTCATGGGAAGTGTGCAGAGCTGGAGAGGGTGGCCTTGACATGAAGAGGAATGAACGGTCCCTAAATGAAAGACGACTGAAATAACTGTCTAAAAATTAGCATTTCAGGTCAGTCACAACATTTTGGTTACTGAATGATCTCTTTGATGGGATGGTGAGATTGGTGTCTCTTCAACATCGGTCTGATTTCTGGATCTTAATTCAGATGAGATCAGATTTGCCCTTTTGATTCATTTACCTTGATCTATTACATTGCATTATGCTAGGCGATCATTTCCTTATTTTATTTATTAATTTAGAAGTTTCATTAAAGTTGTGGGTTATTTGGCATAAAAAATGTGGTGTCTTTTTCAGAAATTTGAACCGCTGGTAGAACAACCACTGGTGGTTCTATAACATCTCAGGTTTCTTTCTCCAGACTATCAGAAACTTTTAGACTGACTCCCTAGATTAGAACTACAAAATCCTGACAAGCAGACATTAGTCCTCCAGATGATCAAATGGAACCATTTAAAAATGGTACCCAACCTGCACCTCATCTCCTTTCAACAATATATTTGCTTACTGGTGCTTGTTAAACTGTGGTTGAGACAACCAGAAGAGAACAGTTCTTAGTAATGGGCGAACCCACCCCAAACTCTACAATGATTCATAAGCTCAACTTGAAAACTGCCTTTCCAATATTTGGAGCAAGACCACAGCTGAGCCAGAAATAAACCAGCTAAGTTGTTGAATACCAATATTGTCAAATAATAAGGGGAGAAAACTAATGCTGGGGTTCTGTAAATGTGGTGTGTGAAGCTGCCCTTGTATACACTAGTGCAGTGATGGCGAACCTATTTTTGCTCGGGTGCCAAAAGGGCGCGCACATGCGCAATAGTGCACGCACACGTGCCCACACTCATAATGCAATGCCCTCCCCCTGTGCATGTGCGCACAACACCTCCCCACGCTGCCCCCCGCACATGCGCCAGACCTTTCGGCCTTCCGGTAGACCCATTGGTTCCGTTTTTCGCCATCCACAGGCTCCGGAGGTTTTCCTGAAGCCTGGGGAGGGTGAAAATGGCCTTCCCCGCCCTCCGGAAGGCCGAAAATCAGCTGGCCAGCACGCACATGCATGCTGGAGCTGACATAGGGCAACGCCTCGCATGCCCTCAGATATGGCTCCGCGTGCCACCTGTGGCACACGTGCCATAGGTTTGCCATCACGGCACTAGTGTTTCTCAGCCTCAATGACTTTAAGATGTGTGGACTTCAACTCCCAGAATTCCCTAGCCAGCTACTACAAAATGGTGGGAGAATGCCTTGCCACATGTTGCAATTTATTTGCAAAATTTCAGTAAGGGCAGCAAAACAAAGATGTAGGGAATTGCAGGTAGTCATGGGATAAGTTCGTTGATACCTATCATTTGGCACCATCTATTTGCTAGGGCAAGTAACACAACAATAATACATGTCAATAATAATAATAATAAGCATCTCTTTTTAATATCATCCTATTTGCTATGGAATATACAAATTCATATGTTTGGAATTGAATGTCAGACAAGTTAGGAAGGTGCACATTTGAGTTAAAAGTAGAATCTGTTTAAAGTCATCATTACATGCCTAAGCTTAATTGAAGTCTGAAGGAATAGAAAAGCATTTTTCTCCAAGGCATCTAATAATTTGAAATCTTCTAAAAGAAACACTTCTCTCTCTCTCTCTCGCTCTCTGTTTTGCAAATGATGTCTGCTGCATTTTTATTAATGACTTGAAGAGGTGAAGTGAATAGAATGCTTATCAAAATTGCAGATCACTCCAAGTAGGATGGAATAGCTAATACTTTAGAAGACAAAAATAATATTCAAAATAATTTTAATAGATTAAAAAAATCTGTTATCAGATATGAAAGCATAGAATGGAGGTGCGTTTGACTGGCAATGGTACTAAGAAAAACACCTTGGAATAGTAATTGACTGCAAACTGAACATAGTTTGGTCATGAGAGGTGGATGCAAAAAGGCAAATGCATTTGTTGGTTTGTCAGAAGAAGAACAGTATAGTATCCAACTCAAATGAAATAATGTTTTCTTTTTATTATGTATAGGAAAACCCCAACCTTGTTCTAGCATTGTGTGGTGTCTCATTCTGGACATATCACTAACAAGAATTTAAAGAAACTGGGGAGCAGAATAAATATCACTCTTTGAATACTTGAAAGGACATCACCAAGGCCACCAAGGAGGCCTGTCCTCTCTCATTTCAGAAAACAGCATATTGAATAATGGATTTAAGTTATAGGAAGGCAAATCCCTATTAACAGGAAGAGCTATTGGATTCAAAGTGGATCCAATCCCCTTTCACCAGATGTATTCACGCAGAGACTAGACTGCCAGCTGTCTGAATGCTTCTAATTTGATTCCTGGAGTAAGTAAAGGATTGAACTGTGACTAAATGGCCCTTCCAAATCTAAAAAAATCTATATTCCAAGATTGATTGACTTATGTGCCACAATCGCGTGCTGATTCTGAGTGATCATATATATAGATTTTCTCCATGATGATCTATCCCTAACCTGATCTTAGGTCTTCCAATGGCACATCTCTTATCACTGTAACTGACTATAATAATCTTACTGCTACTTGTCCTTTTCTTCTCTTTCCTTCCATCTTTCCCAGCATTAGAGCTTTCTCCAAAGAGCCAAGTCTTTGCCTAATATGTCAGAAGTAAGATAACTTGAGTCAGGTCATTTTTACCTTAAGAATTCTGGGGTGATTTCTTTGATGATCTGTTTTTTGTTTTCTTCACTTCACATAGGAATCCTCTCCAACACCATAGTTAAAAATCAATACTTCTCCTATCATGCATTTTCAAATTCGAACTTTTGTTTCTAGACTAGAGTGTGTGACAGGGAATACCATGACTTGCATGATTGTGATCTTTGTAGGAATAGACACATCATGGTACATGAATATCTTTTCAAAGGCCTTCATAGCTATTTTCCAAGTGCTTTTTTGACTACCTGTTCCTTTACTGTTATTAGTTGATCATAAAAGGGAGAAATTATCAGCATTCCATAACTTATTGCCAGTTCTGTTTTACTCTTTAGTTATTAGTTTGACTTTCTTTATATTTAATTTCAGTCCATTTTTTCCATTGGATTACTTGACTTTTATTAGAAGACTTTTTAGGTCCTTTGTATTTTCAACTATCAAGACATTGTTATCAGCATAATGCATGTCATGGTTGCTTCTTCTTTCAGTTTTAAACCATCTTCTTCCAATCCAGTTTTTCTTAATATATATTAAACATATCAATTGAATAAATAAGGGTAGATGAGACAGCCCTATCAAACTCCTTTGCCTGTCTATTTCACTATGTTGTATCCAGGATGTAGCTTTCTAACTTGAATATAAGTTTCCCATGGAGGCAATAAAATATTCCAGGATATTCCAAGATTAGAACTGCTTACTGAAAAAAATATTTTTGAGAGAAAAATGTATTTTAAAAAATGTGCAAGTAATTTTGAAGAAATTCATCAAAATACAAGATTGAAAAAAATTGATATTAGAACTCTCATCATGAAACTGTTATATGAATTAACTGACAGTGAAAAACAGCTGTTACTATATAAAACAAGCATGACTGATTATGAAATTCTGAGCCTCTTGACTTGAAAGCTGAAATATTGTCCAGAACAACTATTTTGAACTGAAAAATGACCTCAAATTCCTATTTATTTTCATGTGACCATATCTTCTCTATTAAAAAAAAAATCTGCTTTCTACACACTCATACCACACACTGATTACAGATACTGTTATCACAGTGGAAGGTCACTTGCAGTCTGTTCTCTGGCCAAAATGATGCTTAAAAATCAATAGCAATTCCTAAATACTTCCACACCCTACTTTGCTCAGTGGATAAACAGGGCCTCGTTTGAAGCAAAACATTTTCCTTCTCCTTCAAAGTCACCTTTAAGATCTACAGAACAAACATAAAACTTATTTCTCCTGATTTAAGATCAGGAAAGCTTTTTTTTTTTTTTACTGTTTTAGTATTTAGCTTTAAATATGGCAGGTGAAATTTAGCAAGCTACAAGAAATATATTGAGTCTTGATTAAACAAAGCAGGTTTGCAACTAATCAGTTACTGAGATGGGAGACCTTCTCAGAACTTAATATTAGGGTGCCTATTGAAGAATACCAAATTATGCCTATCGTTGATCTATCTTTTGCCTCTCTTAATGTTTGTGAGAAATTTCAGCTTAATAGGACCTTCAAATTTAGCTCAGGGTTTGGCTGAAAAATTTGCATCTCCTCCACAATAGTCAACCTGACTGCAAATACTGGACATTTAATTTTGTTGGGAGGGGACTCAGCTGGTGATTTGCAACACCGACTCTATTTTTGACCATTTGTCTTTTCTATTCCCCCTTTCCCAGATGGTGATGAAAGCTATATAAAGCAGAGACTGTGCTGGTGGCCAGCGAGAAAAGATGGAACGACTCTTGTTTTTTTTTTTAAAGAAAATAAATAAACCCAGAACTTTTCAAAGCATGGTCACCACCACTGAAAAGAGCTTTACCAAATACTCTTTCTGCTTTCGCTATTCTGAATTCACCTTCTGATGAAAGGAGAAGCTGGGAGATTAATTCCAGGAGCAAAAAATGAAAGCCCTCTCATCTGGGTTGTGTGATAGCCAAAGCGAAATGCTTTGAAGCATTCTGTTCAATAGAACATTTCTTCAAAGGACTGCTCAGCAGGACTGTTTTGTTATCCCATCGATTCCCTATCTCTAGGATTTTTAGCAGTGACCGCCATGTCTACTTTGCTCTCTGCGTTGACTGGGCTCAAGCTTTTATTTTCAGGTCTTCGGGGAGCAAATATGTCAAAGGCAAATTGTGTCATTTGGACAGACCATTTTGAGATCGCTGTGCTGGGCTAAGAAATGCATTTAGCTACCAGAGATTCACGGAGAGATAGGGTGAGCTTGTAGCTACAGTAATGTGACCTGTGGGTAAATGCTGACATGACACAAGCAATAAAATGGCTAGGAACAGAATGACAGAAGAATCTGGGTTGGCAGCTACTTTTGTCTTTAAGTGCAGCTCTCCCTAAAGAGAAAGGCATTGGCTCCTTTCTTTTCTGGCCCCACAAAAATGCATATAAAAAAAAAAAGAGGAGAGTTGCAGATAAGAAAGTAAATAGATCTGTATTCTGACACAGAAGGAAAATTGCATGTCAGGCAGTATGTAATTACCTCCCTTCCTGTCTGAAGGAAGCACTCTGCATTCTCTGGAATGATTGCATAGGTTTGTCAATGTTCACAAATGAACGCGGCATCAGGACCATCAATATAAAGAGCATTGTCTCTCTCACACACACCATTTCCTAACTTTTAGCAAGTCACACTTTGTGCAGATCAGCCTCCATTCCACCTCCATAACTAAGCTGCATGCAGAAGGACAAAATCTCAGCATTTCCAGACAAGATATGGAATAGCACGGCAACACAGAAGTCATATATGCAAATGTCACCATAGTGTCTGTTAGCATTTAATGTTATGCAGTAGCAGCGTATTCCTTGTAAAAGCAAATGCTTTACTCTCTGTAAAATTCCAAGATGGGAAGTTGCATAAGGTTGGAAGTCTTTATATGTTGATTGTACAGTTGCATGAAACCAATGATTTGATTCATAGCTGTCTTCAAGAGATCACCACAACATATCACAACAAATGTCACAATAGGTAATCCTCGACTTATGACCACAATTGAGCTCAAAATTTATGTTGCTAAGTGAGGCATTTGTTAAGTGAGTTTTGCCCTATTTTACAAACTTTCTTGCCACAGTCGTGAAATGAATCCTTGCAGCTGTTAAGTTAGTAACATGGTTGTTAAGTGAATCTGGCGTCCCCACTGACTTTGCTTGTCAGAAGGTTGTAAAAGGGGATAACATGATCCTGGGACACTGTAACTGTCATAAATATGAGTCAGTTACCAACTGTCTGAATTTTGATCACATGACCATAGGAATGCTGCAACAGTTGTAAGTGTGAAAAATGGTCATAAGTCACTTTTGTTTGTGATGTTGTAACTTTGAACAGTCACTAAATTAACTATTGTAAGTTGAGGACTACCTATAAGAGTATCATTTATATATTGGTCTTTTTTTCCTTTCTTTCTTTCTTTCTTTCTTTCTTTCTTTCTTTCTTTCTTTCTTTCTTTCTTTCTTTCTTTCTTTCTTTCTTTCTTTCTTTCTTTCTTTCTTTCT
>QLTV01002954.1:548000-559556 GCA_003457575.1 Thermophis baileyi | reverse complement strand
CTTCCTTCCTTCCTTCCTTCCTTCCTTCCTTCCTTCCTTCCTTCCTTCCTTCCTTCCATCCATCCATCCATCCATCCATCCATCCATCCATCCATCCATCCATCCATCCATCCATCCATCCACAGTTCAGTAATGTTACAATACTAATAAGAATATCCCATTCCTTTTGACAAAACTTGCTCTGTATGTAATCATAAGGATGAAGCTTTAGAAATGGCATATCATTTAAAGTATTGGAAAGAGAGTTCATGAAAACAAAATAATAATAAAAAATAACATGGGAGAGTTGAAAAAAGTTCTAATTTAATCCATCTACTTTCAATATGTGCTTATCAAAAAATGTATTTGCTCCAAAAAAGTATTGCTAAGCTCCATGGAAATTTGTTTAAGTAGTAAATTGACAGTGAAGCTTTATACTTTGTGGAGAGGGAGACCTGTGGCCTTACAAATCTTTCTGAGCTACAATTCCCAGCAGTCACAGTCAGCAAGTTCAATAATGAAGGATGCTGGGAACAATAGAGCATTTATAGAGCCAGAGATTCACTATTTCAGCTACACAATCAAGTACATCTAAACAAAGCTTTGACAAAAGATCGATTGAAACGGACTTTTGAAGCACCTCACAAAAGAGAAATGGGCATACCCAGAAATACGTAGCAACTTTGGTATGCCCCATTGGTTTGCTCAATCAAATTACCTCAGATACCAAAGTAATAATATGAATTCTGAAGAGAAATCTTAGTGAAATTAAACAAACCCATGCCTGTGTTTGATGGGAAGGAGTCCTGGTGGCACATTGGTTAGAATGCAGTATTGCAGGCAAACTCTGCCCACAGCCTGGAGTTTGATCCTGATGGAGCTCGAGGTTGACTCAGTCTTGCATCCTTCCAAGATCGGTAAAATGATAAGCCAGACTGTTGGGAGCAATATGCTGACATTATAAACCACCCAGAAAGTGCTGTAAAGCACTATGAAGTGGTATATAACTGCTATTGCGTTGATGCTCACATGATACGGTAGTACAATTGGAATAGGTATCATATAGAATTGTAAAACTGCAGAATTCTACAATCATAGAGTTGGAAATGGTCTTGGAAATCTTTTTGTCCAACCTGCTCAGGGAAGAAAACCTCCTAGATAAATGTCTGCCTAACGTTTGTTTGAAAGCTTGCAATTATTGGGAATCCATGACTCCAGGAGGCAGGCTTATCTACTGCTTTATCTCTCACACATTTCTTGTTTTCCTTTCAATCTCCTTATGTTGAATCTCTTTCTTTCTTTTTTCTTTAAAGTTCATGCAAAGTGGAAAATCTCAGTCCATTTTACTGTAATTTGTTTTACATTAACAGCTGTCACTTTTATGATTGTTATTTGCTAAATGTTAAAAATTAAAATAATGTTTTATTTTAAAAAATAAGCAAAGCAAAGACGTCTGAAATCCCAAGAGCTACAACACTTCTGAGTGCTTTAGAAGAAGAATGTTTTCATTCACGTGAAATAGAAATTAAGGCAAACAAAGAATATTCAAGCACACAGTTCCAAAAATTAAGGAAAGTAAATTTCTGGCTAATACATCAGCAGAGAAGAAACCCAGAAACCAGGTCTAGTTCTCTAAGTGTCTCTTTATTGTTAGGATTTTTAAAAAGTTTTAATTTGCCAAAGTGAAATAACACTATAAATTAAGTCCCTAGCTACCTTGATACTACCATATGATAAAATTCCAAGGGAAAATTGCTGTTTTTCCTACTATTCTTGAACTGAGATAATATTTGATGGCTTATTTCCAAGAAAAAACCCCCAGTGTTTTCCTTCCATCAAACCAGTTGGCACTTATTTAGATTTTTAACCTTTAAAAGGAGGGGAGGGGAGGGGAGGGGAGGAGAGGGGAGGAGAGGAGAGGAGAGGAGAGGAGAGGAGAGATGACGAATCAGCAAAAGGAGAATCCTTTAGATGCTATTTAACTTGTTCTGACTTATTTGGAGGTATGGCAAGATGGAAGTCACTAAGAAAACTAAGTTTTTGAAAATTTCACTCTGTTGGCTCTACTTGTATTTTAAAAACCTAGGAAGTCAATCAGCAGAAAGGAGAAATGTTGTCTGTTTGGAAGCCACCACAGCACACACCTTCAAGCTGTTTAAGAATCAATACTAGAAAAAAATTGCATAAAATCAGTAACCAAGAAATAGCAAGAGACTCAAGTATACCTCATGGACCTTTTAGATGGTTTTGATGTCTTGCGTTCATAAAGCCAAAATTCTCAGGAAGATGTGGTGTCATCAACTGAGCTCTCATTATTTAGCAGATTGACAGTGAGGAAAATAGTTGGAAACCTGAATCCTGTGCTTCGTTTTTCAATGTTGCTGGAAGACAATGTTACAAAACCTCTGTTGATGACAATATTTCAGGTCATTGTTTTACAAATAATGTATTTGTAAACCTCAAGGATTCAATATGATGCATATTTATACTCCTTCAGTCTTACTACTTTATATTGTAGAAAGACCATTAAACAAGGTGGAGTCATGGATTACCAATAGATGCATCGCCATTTTAAATGTTCTTGTCACTAATACCCTCCTTGCTAAGCAGAATACTCAACAGCTTTCATCCTCATCATTGATGTATGAGATGGGATCAAAACTAGATAAAAACCAGATTTACCAATGTTTGCTTGTCACTGGTCATTCATGTCCCACAGTTGGTTTGACTCTGCCTTTTACCACGAGACATATGCAATAAGACACAGATTGTTATGTGTTTGCTTCAGAGGCAGCCGCACGCTGTCAACCTGACAAAATCAAGTACGGGAAAGCCAAAGACATTGTAAAAATCATTTACCTTCTGCATGATAGAAAGATATTACAAAGCCAGTTATACACACTTTGACAAGGCATTTAAAAGGCTGGCCCTGACGGCTTTCTGGAACAGGTAAGTGATCCATTTATCTTTAATCTACCCAATAACAAGAACTGAAATACACGGAGCAGTGCTTAGTGCTTCACTGAATACTTGGCTTATACTAGAGGACATCTCTGTGTCTTCTAAGATCTTAAAGTCCATGGGGGCAGACAGAACTCAATCTGCATATAGGTAGTCCTTAACTTACGACCACAACTTAGGCTGTTGTGTTTCTGTTGCTAAGCAAGACAGTTGTTAAGTGAATTTTGCCCCATTTTACAACCTTTCTTGCAACAGTTGTTAAGTGAATCACAGCAGTTGTTAAATTAGTAACATGGTTGTTAAGTGAATCGGGCTTCCGATGACTTTGACTTTGCTTGTCAGAAGATTGCAAACGGTGAACCCCTGACCCTGGGACACTGCAACCATCATAACTATGAGTCAGTTGCCAAGTGCCTGAATTTTGATCACGCGACCTGCAAAGACCTGCAATGTTGCAATGGTCCTAAGTGCGAAAAATGGTCACAAGTCATTTTTTTTCAGTGCCATTGTAACTTCAATTGGTCACTAAATCAAATCTAAATCAAATAACTGTTGTAAGTCGAAGTCATCATGTTGTCAGTCTAGGAGTACCTTATTATGCAAAAGGTTGGCTCTGCGTTTGGCAGGCAGAGTTATTCTGCTCAGTGTAACCTGGTAGCATCTGATTATGTTGTGAGATGTTTATTCTCACTCCAAATCCACTATCATCCTAGAATCAGGACCTTCGTAGAATCAAGATCTTTCCACCAAACCCAGGCTGACATTTGGTTTTTCTCTGCCGGCCGGGCCTCCTTTCAGCTTACTGGAAGTATTGGAATGTGTAATTAAGAAGTAATTAGATGTTTTTCTTCTGAAGTGATTATATTGCCGTAGCTAATCTCTTTATCCGCCCTCTGCACCTAAGGCAGTGCTGCAGCTATTTTATTTTGAATTTGACTTGATGAGATAGTCTGGTTTAAAGCACCAATTGTTGAGTTCTCCTATTGCCAGTTTATGTAAAAACATCTCCCTGATGGTGTCCTTTAGGTGGCTTTTCTCCAAGCCTGCCAGATAGAGAAGGGATTTATCCCAGCTGGGTGTTCCCTGTGACTATTTTGTTTAACGTATCTTGATTTTTGTTTTCCAGTTAGAAACCTGTAAGTTTCACGACTAAAAATTATTAGGTTGAACAAGAAAAAGTGTGTGTGTGTGGGGGGGGGGAGAAGATAAGGAGTGCCATCCTCTGATTTTTAGTTCAGACTAGGAAGCAGACTTCTTTAAAATTCTTTTAAAAAATCTGCAACACTTCCCCCATAATTTCCTTCCTTCCTTCCTTCCTTCCTTCCTTCCTTCCTTCCTTCCTTCCTTCCTTCCTTCCTTCCTTCCTTCCTTCCTTCCTCCCTCCCTTCCTGCCTCCCTTCTTTCCTTCCTTCCTTCCTTCCTTCTTTCCTTCCTTCCTTTCTTCCTTTCTCCCTCCCTCCCTCCCTCCCTCCCTCCCTCTCTTTCTTTCTTTCTTTCTTTCTTTCTTTCTTTCTTTCTTTCTTTCTTTCTTTCTTTCTTTCTTTCTTTATTTATTTATTTTTCAAAAATTACATTATCCATTGGCAAGCTCAAGAGTACTATATTAAGAGAAGGAGGTGAAATGAATGTTGTTTAAAGAAATCTGGAAATATTTGTGTGTGTATGCGTGTGTGTATGCGTGTGTGTGTGTAATTAAAACAAAATCCTCAGCAGTGATTAAAATGTAACAAGTATTTGATCACACTGGGATCAGCAGGAAGCCTAGCTAAGATGCTCTGGGATGTAATAAAAAAGAAATTTGCGATTCTAATGCAAAACCTGGAAGGCAACATGTTACAAAAATTAAGGGGCTGGGAAAGAAGCAATGAGACAGATTTATGTACACAAACATTTCGATACTTTGGAAAACAATGCAATATTCTGAACAAAAATGGCAATGTAATGAAATAAAATATTTAATTGAAGCTTAGTTTTCATGAAGTCACTCTCCATACATATGTTCATTTTTTTTTAACATTTCAGACAATTAAAAACCAAAGAAAAATTCTGGTTTCACAGGACAGAATTACCATGAGACCTTGGAGGAGTCAGCTGCCTTCCTCTGCTCAGAAGAAAAATGGCCTTCTTATAGATGTGTCAATCACCAGGGAAATCAGGAGATCCAGAAAGTTCAAATGTGTATAAAAAAATATTGTGTAAGCTTAAGTTCTCTACAAGAATCTGAACTACTAACGGTCAAGGAAAATTAGTGGGAGTTAAGAATAAAAAGGAATTCAAGGTAGGCTGGACTTAGATCGCATGTGGGTCAATGGTGGGTTTCAAATTTTTTACTACCAGTTCTGTGGGAGAGGCTTAGTGACGTGGCATTGCTTGGTGGGCGTGGCTTGGTGGGCATGGCAGGGGAAGGTTACTGCAAAATCCTCGTTTCCTCCCCATCAGCTGGGACTCGGGAGGCAGAGAATAGATGGGGGCGGGGCCAGCCAGAGGTGGTATTTACCGGTTCTCCGAACTACTCAAAACTTTCACTACCGGTTCTCCAAACTACTCAAAATTTCCGCTACCGGTTCTCCAGAACCCACCTCTGATGTGGGTACACAGGAACTCATAACTGCATTTGACCCCCCTCTCGGGATCAGCCTGGTCATCTTCTACAAGGTATTTCCTGGCCTGACACTGAGTCCATCTCTTTTTAAGACAAACATATTGCAAATGGAGGTTTGTGGTGGAAAGGGTGGAATCATCTCATGGATCATAAGTTGCCCTAGGTCACATGACCCCAATTGGAAGGTTAAAAAGAAATCATGGAAAAAGAAAAAAAAAACATGTGAATACTACCTTGTGCCTAATAGGCAGCATGGCTCTGAAATGAATTCAAGTGTTTTTAATTGTAGAAGGGCTTGCTTTGTTCTTTTTGCTACTTGCATCTAGTCTACTGATATACAGTATGTAGAAAAAATGGGAGTGCATAGTGAACATAGGTGTGGGTTTCCCATTGCATAAAATGATGTTATCTTGATTTCATGTGACAATGATAGATAACCAGCAATAAGAAAACAACTATCAAGTGGCAGGGAAATCAGAAGATCCAGGCAGTTCAAATGGGTATAAAGATTTATTGCAAGCATAAGCTCTCTACAAGAATCTGAGCTTCTAATAGCCAAAGCAAACTGGCGGTAGATAACAGTCCAAGGAATTCAAGGTGGGTTGGACCTAGATCTCTTGTGTCCATACAGGGACTCATGACTGATGACGTGTTTGACGCCCTCCCTCCGGCTCAGCCCCAGTCATCTCCTACAACAATGTCCACGTTGATTTGTTGCTTCATAATGTGCTCTGCAGTCACACAGTATTTTCTTCTGGTTCTTCTGCAGGGATTTTGGATGATGCCTTAAAACTCACAAAGAAGCGGCAAAGTAAAAAATGGAGAGAAGAATTAAAACATTCTTCTCTGTTCTCTCTTCTCTCTTCTCTCTTCTCTCTTCTCTCTTCTCTCTTCTCTCTTCTCTCTTCTCTCTTCTCTCTTCTCTCTTCTCTCTTCTCTCTTCTCTCTTCTCTCTTCTCTCTTCTCTCTTCTCTCTTCTCTCTTCTCTCTTCTCTCTTCTCTTTAAAAAACATTCTTCTCTTTAATAAAAAATTAAAATGTTGTTACATCCTCAAACCTTTGCAACTTCAACCTTAAACTGTCTACCGTGGACCTTACCCCATTCCTAAGAGGTCCGTAAAGGGGGAGTGCATAAATGCACCAGTGTGCCTACTGTCCCTGTCCTACTGTCCCCATTTATCTGTATTCATTTCCTTCGTTCATGTCCATGTTCACATTTATACCTGCTATCTTGTACATGTTTGACAAACTAATAAAAAAATAAAATAAAATAATAAAATAAAATAAAATAAAATAATAAAAATAAAATAAAATAAAATAAAAAAAAATAAAATAAAATAAAATAAAATAAAATAAAATAAAATAAAATAAAATAAAATAAAATAAAATAATAAAATAATAAAATAAAATAATAAAATATTTTCCCAGTAGGGAAAATTTGGCCTGGGTCGCCGAACCGGTAGTGACTTCTGGCTGGCCACACTGGTCACTGGTTGCTTGCCCTGCCCACCCAATGTTCGTCCCACCCATCCCAGCCCTATATATATTGCCTTCACTTCGCCACACGGCCCAGCTACTCGCCTCGCCAGTCACCTCACCGACACCCATTCAGCTCACCAAAGGTAAGCAATGCATGCCTCCCGCTCACCCTTCGCCTTGGGTCAGGGGCTGGGGCTGGGGCCACAGGGATACGCCATTCCCTGAGGCTCCAGAGCCGCTGCCCACCTCGCCCGGGTCAGGGGATGCGCCATTCCCCAATTCCGGCCTTGCCCCAGACCCGCTGCCCGCTTGCTGCCTGCCTCAACCGGGTCGGAGGATGCACCATTCCCCGGCTCCGGCCTTGCCCCAGAGTCACCGCCTGCTCGCTGCCTGCTCTCCCTTTGCCAATCGCACATGTTGCCTCATTTCCCCTCTTTCAGAGGCCTCGGCCCTAGCCCTGCTTCCTCCCCCACAACTGCCTCTTTCTTTGGGCTTACCTTCCTCCCAGGGCGGCTGGTCCAGACTCCAGAAGGCAAGTTCTCTTTTTTGGTGCTCGAAGCCTCCCAGTAGTGCCTCTTTGCCAGCTGCTTCCCAGCAGTGGTGGCTGGCTGGAGGCTTCTTGCGCCAAAAACTACCAGAGGTCTTGAACGCATCGAAAAAGCTGCTGTTGTCGCCACCCTGTTCTTCACTGAGGCAAGTCCTTCTGGCGCAGCAGGCAATGGGGTTCACATACGTGGCCAGCGTGAAGAACAGGGTGGCGACTGCAGTGGCTTTTTCGGTGTGTTCGGTGTAAGAAGCCTCCAGACAGCCATCGCTGTTGGGAAGCAGCTGGCAAAGAGGTGCTACTGAGAGGCTTCAAGCACCGAAAAAGAGAGCTTGCCTTCCGGAGTCCGGACCAGCCACCACAGGAGGCAGGTAAGTCCGAAGAAAGAGGCGGTCGTGGGGGAGGAAGCAGGCTGGCATCTTGCGACAAGGGAGGTGAGATGCAGGCTGGTGGGAAGCCCAGCGGCAACGGGTCAGCCCTGGCTTGCCTTCCCCTCTGCCACCAGCTGCCATGGGAGGAAGGTAAGCCCAAAGAAAGAGGCAGTGGTGGGAGAGGAAGGGGGGCTAGGCCCAGGGCCTCTGAAGGAGGGGAAACAGGACTGGTGAAGGGAGAGTGGGCGGCATGCAGGAGGAGGCATTTGACAGATTAGGCCAGGCCTGGGCAGAAAATACTGTAGGTAGATAGGTAGAAATTCATTTTTTTCCCTACTGGGTTCTGTGGGCGTGGCTTGTTGGGGGTGTCATGTGACTGAGTGGGTATGGACGTGAGTGACATTGAATTGGCCACACCCACTCAGTCACATGACCCCCACACACACACACCAAGCCATGCCCACAGGACTGGCAGGGAAAAAATTTGAATACCACCACTGAAATGAGGGATAGGTTTTTCAAGAGAAATATAAAAGTAAATTGAATGAAATCGGAATGGTGTTTTTAAGAAGTGTGTGTGTGAAAACAAGAAGGGTTAATGGGTTAAGAAGGAGCAGAAAACTAAGAAAGTCATGGTTGGATGAAGCTGATGAGATCGTCAAACAGAGAAAGATGAGGAATATAAAGAACGAAAGGTAATGTATGCAATGGTATATGGAGCCGATGTTTGCAAGGATAAAAAGATAAAGTGGGTAGTGGTATAAACTAGATTTAACAATATTATATTTATTATTTATTTTTCTTATGCCTCTAATTCCTTTCATTCATTTCTTCTTATTCCTTTTTTTGCAATTTTCAAAATGTTGCATATCCCCCCAGATTGATGGGTTTCTATGAATGTGTGAATGCATGTATTTATTAGATTTTTAGCCTACCTTTCCTCCAGGAGGTGAAAGCTGCCTACATAGAGATTGCCTTTCATTTTATCTCCTCAACAATCCTATTGGGTAGATGATGCCAATGAATTTCTCATGGCTTGAATGGAAATCTCCAGAATAGTTGGAGGATTATCAACGTAAAAGGCATGTTTCAAATCACAAAAGGGATTAACATGCAGTATATAACTGACCATCACAGTGACAAAAACACAACTATTTATCAAGACTGAATGCAAATAGCAAGCTAATGGACTAAAATAATTATGGACGAGATTCAGATATAGCAAATGAAAAGATATGGAAATAACAGGTGCTATCTTTCCCTTCCATCCCCAAGCTATTTGGTTACAATTCACAAATTGGACAGTGGTAATTTTAATAATGACCTCCGGAATGAGAGCGGGAAGCATTTTACACTGAGCTTGGCACACCATATGGCAGCAGGCACTGGAACTGGTTGAAGTTACAGATGCAATGTAGCGAACTACACAGTGGGGAGCTCTAACCCCCAATCCATATGGCTCTGGTGTGAATATTACTGGAATCTAAAAGAAACACATTATCAAAATAATATTA
This sequence comes from Thermophis baileyi, assembly GCA_003457575.1. NCBI lineage: Eukaryota > Metazoa > Chordata > Lepidosauria > Squamata > Dipsadidae > Thermophis > Thermophis baileyi. Next base: position 550,106 of record QLTV01002954.1, on the reverse strand, counting down.
ACAAAGTGGCTGTCAGAAACTCAGAGAGAAGAGAAAGAAACCAAAACAATAACTTTGCAGGCAAAAGAGATTATAACCAGGATGGGCACAACAAAGTTAAGTGTGCTAGATGTGTGTTATTACGTACTAATTTTAAATGTTATCATCTATATCTGGAAATCAAGCTTAAGTCCTGCTAATTTAAACAATTCCCTCCCAACTCATTTGATTATCTAAACAAATCCAGGAATGGTCCTTTCAAGTTCTAATCAGTTCTGCTTTTGAAAAGATTTACTTTCTTGCTTGACTATTTTAAAGTCAGATCGTTGAGGAAACTTTTCACCATCCATTATGTGCAGAAACCATGGCAGAAGTTGTTCTAGTCATGTCTGGAATCAGGTTTCTAGAATTGAGGTGTCATGATCCATGGTCCTGATTTACTTTCTGGTTGTACACCTATCTTCTTGTATTCACTTTGATTTCTCTCATCCAGCATCATTGCCCTTTCTCTTCTGTCCTTAATTTTATTTTTGTTCTAACAGTTCCTTTGACTTGGTAGAGGGATTATTCGAGGGTGAATAAACTGCAATTTATTCTGGGGAAAAAATGTAGTATTGTAGTTAAGGGAAACAAGTCATCTAGATAGGTTGTAGACTGTGAAATCCAAAGTCCCCTGAAATCCAAAGCACTGTGTTTAGGAAAGAGTCTTGGGTTCTATACTTGTAGAAAAGCTCAACATGACTGTGTCCCTCTCCTTACCTCCATCATCAGTGGTAGACCAACTATAGGCCAATCCAGATAAGTTGGCCTTGTTTGCTGCACTTATTTATATGCTGGCATTGTCTATAAATGACTAGGTTTGATTGCTGTGTTGAGATGATTCTTGAAGATAGTCTAACTATTGTAACTTATGATTGGAAGACTCCCATACCCCTATACTAACTCCAGTGAATACTATAGGGGTTTTTTTTGAAAAAAATTCTAAAGCCTTTAATAGACTAAAATCAAGTTACTTTAAGTTTCATCTGTTCAACAGAGGGAAGAGTTTCCCCCATTGTGGCTCAATTCTTACAGAATCTGTAGCCTACAAAAATATGTCAACAATATCAATATCACCTCTTTGCTAGTTTTGAAGACCTGTTTATTCATTCAAGGTTTTCCCTGAAGGATAGAACTCTAATTTACTTTAATGTTAATTAACTTTAATATTTGGAGGAATACTTTTATATTACTTTTAAAGTCAGTTTCTTGAATGCAGCTTTTATTCTTAAAGGCAGTCTAGGCAGATCATAGTAAATCAGTAATGGCAAATGGCAAGCAGTCCTTAGCTCACTGAGAGTTCTGAAGAGAAAATCATGGCTAAATCGGGTTAGTAGTTGGTTGTCCACCAACATGAAATCTCAGGACTTTAAGACTGGTAAATAAATAAAAAAGAAAATCCTGCAAACTGCCAATGACAAATACCTTTGTAGTGTCTCCAAGTAAAATACATGAAATCACTAGAAGATGAGCTTGACTCATAATTCTTGGCTCTGCGCTGATTTATATTTGTTTGTTATATACCCAAAAACATGTTTATTACTTGCTTGCTTTATTTTTTATTTATTTTTTCAACCCAGCTTCTAGGATAGCTTGTAAAATACAGCAAGTTAAAAACTATATATAATAGAAAAGAAGCCCAAAATATAAGCAAATTAAAACCAAAGTGAAGCCAATAATATTTCCTTGCTAGAGCCCTAAATAAAGGCATGATAGATCTTTTTTCCCCATAAAAATTGGCTGAGCTGGTTGGAATGCTGCTGCATATTTAATAGAAGAGTCTAATCTGTTTGTTTTGTTTATGATGTATTATGTCACCTCTATCCCATACATATCTACTCTAAACTAAGTTAGAAGAGTCAGTCTGTGCAGTGGTTAAAGGCACCAAGTTAGAAAATTGGAGAATGTGAGTTTTAGTGTTGCCTTAGACACGAAGCCAACTGGGTGACCTTGAGTCAGATACTAACTTTCAGCCTTAGGAAGAAAAGAATAAACATATATATATATATATATATATATATACATATATACATATACATATACATATACATATACATATACATATACATATACATATACATATACATA
>QLTV01002954.1:532913-543849 GCA_003457575.1 Thermophis baileyi | reverse complement strand
TTTCTTTCTTTCTTTCTTTCTTTCTTTCTTTCTTTCTTTCTTTCTTTCTTTCTTTCTTTCTTTCTTTCTTTCTTTCTTTCTTTCTTTCTTTCATTCTCTTTCTCTCTTCTCAGTGGCAGGAGAAGGAAGAAAGTGCTCTGGGACTTGGAGGGCGGGCGGCCCAGCCTGGCAGTGGCGTGTCCCCTGTCATGTGCTGTCCTGGAACACCGTTGCCGCCACAGCCGCCCCTCTCACCTTCCTGGCTTTGGCTCCGAGACCAGCAAAGAAGCGCGGTTGAGCGGGGCCGGGGCGTTAGTGTGGGAGCGGCAAGGAGTTCAGGGCAGGTGGTGGTTCATCTTCGTGCACGGAGGGCAGGTGAGGGGAGGGCAGGGGGTCCCCTGCCACCCCTCCTCTGCGGAACCTCCATGGGGTGGATGGGCTGGAACTTCCATGCTTCTTTGCTGGCACAGTTGAACGGGGCCAGGGCCATTCCCCCCCTTTCGCCCTGCCTGAACATACAGCCACCATGCCCGCCTCTCACCTGTCGCGGCTCCAATGGTGGCAGCTTCGGGAGACACGGGCTTGTCTGAAGTTTCTCCCCTGCAGCTGAGCCCACGGCTTGTCCCTGCTGCCCCCGGGTGCAAGGGAGCAGGGAGAGCAAGAGGCAGCTGTATGTTCAGGCAGGGCGAGGGGGAGAATGGCTTGTCTGGAGCAGCTAAACTATGTTTAAGCAAGGCTGTGTTTGGCTGTACCTGAATCCAGCTATAAAGAGCCTGGCCCAAAGGCATCGAGCAAGAACCGCAGCTCCCCCTCCCCTCTTTCCCACCAATCCCAACAGTAGGACTCAGAAGAACGGCAGCAAATATTCAGAGTAGATTTTGCCAGCAGTCAAAACCACAGGGAAAAATTGACATTTTTAAAAACTCTTAACTAATAACCACACGAGTAGAGTTAAAATGACCCCTGGGTTGGACTAAGTGGTGGGGGGGAGGGAATGACCACGGACAGCGGCCGCAGCAGTGGTCATCCTCACCTAAAGGCGTTCACATTCTGAGTCCTTTTAGCCCCGCCGCAGCCTCGGTAGCTGCTGGTTACCCTGGGGCTCAGCCCATCGGTGAACAAATTGGCTTGCAAGTCCCTCCCACCAATTATCCCCTCCCCTTCATGGGGAGGAAGTGGGCAGTCTTGGGAGCGAAGAGGAATACAACCTAGTACCCACACAGACACACACATATATGTAGGGAGCTACTCTTAGCACAAACTACCACAGAGAAACCTCTAGAACAGGGGTCTCCAACCATGGCAACTTTAAGACTTGTGGACTTCAACTCCAAGAATTCTCCAGCCAGCATAGCTAAATAAATAAACTAACTTTGTGCCACTGCCTGCCTGCCTGCCCACCCTGGCACTGCTGAGAATAAACATTGCCCCGAATCATTTGGGCTGGAAAAAAATCCCACCCACCCCATCCCTTTATCCACTGGAGTTGTCCTTCTGCTTTCCCTGGTTGCTTCCCTGATTCCTCCTGTTGCTTTTTTTTTTCCCCTTCAGTAAAGTTTTGCTTTGCACAGGTACAAATAACTCACGTGGGGAGGAACTGTTGGGTTCTTTTTTTAAATTCAGCAGTGCTGCTAGAAAACTGGGAGGTTTCCTCATACTGATTTGGTGTTTTTCTCCTCGCCAGTCCCTTCCCTTCCTTTCCTGTTAGGAGAGCCTCCTACAAAAAGGGCCAATCATTCTGATTTTTCAATGGTTTTTTTGTAGTGCAGGAATCAGGGAAGCAACTGGGGAAAGCAGAAGGACAACTCCAGTGGATAAAGGGATGGGGTGGGGGTGGGGGTTTCCAGCCCAAAGGATTCGGGGCAATGTTTATCTTCGTGCCACACACCCAATACAATGTCTGTTCTCAATCAGAAATTCTTCTCTAGAAGATTCGTCCCGTTTTCTCCTCTTTCCCCGCCAAAGTCCCCCTCCTGGGAATCTACTAATAGCTCCTCTCCTCATAACTAAGCTTCTTTCTTCATTTTTTTCCTCTTTCGACCCACCATACCATAAGATGACTGGCTAACTGGCAATCTCTGGTAAGATGCATGTCTCGCAGTCCTCCCGCCCCATGTCCTGCCCCACCTACCACCCCCAAATTGTGCCCCACTGCGTGAGAGGTGCATCTTACCAGTCACTGGCAGCTCTGGATCTTGCGGCTTTTTCAGGGTTTTCTAAAAAAAACCCGCCTCTCCAGATGAGCTGGAAAATGTCCGAGAGGGAGGGAGCAGTTGGGCAGCATTTCCCCCCCCCCACCTCCCTGGGCGCCTGCAACCTCGCAGCCTGCAGCAACTCATGTTCTCGTGAGTGTGAGGCAATTAACTTCGTTCTCTTTGAGAGCCGCTTTGCACCTTGTTTGGGGTGACATTTGCAGTGCCAAAAGTTCGCAAAAAATCCCCCCCCAAGCCCAAAACAAGATGGCGGCACATGCGCAGTGCCAGAAACTTGGCTTCTGCGCATGTGCAGAAGAAGAAAAACCCGGGGGAAAATCCCCCCCCAAAATAATGTAAAAAATAATTTAAAAAAATAAATAAAAAAAAAGATGGTGGCGCCCATGGACCGGCACCGACAGAACCGGTTCAGTGATGTCATTGTGACATCACCAGCAGGTCGCTACCAGTTCGGGAGAACCGGTCCGAACCGGGAGGAACCCACCCCTGGTTGACATCTTGTATTAAGATGGAAAACTGGAGCAAATGTTGGATTCGAAATATCTTTCAGGAGAAATAGTAAGACAAATCATTGTTTCCTGATCAACTTTCATGCTGAGCATGACATGAGATCACCTCAGTGGTGAAATGCAGCCGGATCTATCCACATCATGTGATCCAGTAGCGCCGGCGGCAGGAGGCTCCGCCCACCCGGCCAGACATCATCACGTCCCGTTTTCTACCCTCTGTGCATGCGCAGAAGGCTCTGCGCATGCGTGGAGGAGGCGCGCACGCTCACATTTGCGAACCGGTAGGGAAAGGTAAGTGAATTTCACCCTTGGATCACCTTGCTTGTGTAAGTGACTTAATAGTTATCAAAGCATGGTTACTCCAAAAAGCCTAGGAGAAGCTGGCAATGTGTAGGTTTTCAAGTAAAATGGCCATCCTGTTTTTCAAAGCAGTTCCAAGGGGATGCTTTGTTTGAACCTTCACCAAAAGAAATAATCACTTCAGGCTTCCACTGTGAGTCATGGCCGACCCATGAATGAGTAGAGATAACGACCACTGTGGGAAACAGAGGATCAGTGAATAAACCAGTCCTTCAAAGCTCTCCAGAGAAGGAGAAAATTAAAATCTTCAATAAAATTATTATTTTTTAAATCCACAAAGCAAAGCATCACTTCAAATAATGTACACATCCCTACTGTGTAGGATTGCCCATGATACCTTGAAGACCAAAAGAGTTTATCATTTGCAACAGCTCCTTGATGTCCACCAATACAGTTTTGGCTCCTCTGTCAAATATGTCATTCAATGTTTTTATTCCAGTTGGAAGACAAGCCCCAATCCCAGTACATAAAACATGCTGTGAAGAGTATGGCAGACTGAACAATTTCTCCCCTCTGGAAGAACTTCATTTGCCTTTTGTGCTCACTTTTGATGCCATTTTGGGGGACAGAAAAAAAACAAACCCTGATTCTGTCTTTTCTTATAGAAGGCAAGGATTTCTACATTTAATTCAAAAAGCTTTGAACAAAACTTTGATGTGTAAATGTAATCTGTGCATTCACTGAAGTTTCAAAATGAGTGCTAATTTGCAACATACATTTGCTATACTAATAAAAAAAACTGAGCACAGAGAGCTTAATGCAAAATTATGTATTATTGTGCTCTAAGGCACCAACAACTAACAAAGTTCAATATAATGAAATCTAAATGTTATGTCTTATCAAGCTAGCAAACAATAGTTCAGGGGTGCACAATGGTATTTCTTTGTGGATTTGTCTTTTTATTGCCATAAGAAGGAGACAGAACAATATGGAAATGGATGGTATGAAAAAAAAGTAGTTATAATTTACTTAAGGTGTACTCTGCAGAACATAAAAGCACTATTGTGCACTTTCAGCCAAATTGTAATATTCAGACAAAACTCAGGTTAACACATACACACACACAAAAAGGTGGAATTATTATGTAAATATTTGGTTGGATCTTGGACTGGACATGTGAAGCTGCCTGGAATGGATTCCATTTATCCACCCATTTAGTCTAGAGCTGTCATCACAATTGGCAACAACTTCCCGAATCTCATTCTCATTCATTGCTCTCTTTTTGTGACAAGGCAATGGATAATAAGATGAGATCCATAGCATTTGATTAAATAGAGATACTGTACAGCTTTATTTAGTTGCAGCATAACAGGATTCACACACACACAAAATAAACAGTACGGTAGAACAGAAAAGTAGAAAGTACTGGAGAAAATCTTAAACAGCTAGGTAACTACAGATTCAAACATAAAGCAGAGAGATACGTGTGAGAAGAGCTAATAATGGGCAAAAACATTTTTAAAAGCTTTAAAATCAGACATTTTATTTCTGTCTCTCTAAATAAACATACTATTATTTTCTACACTGGTCTCGAACATCAGTCTGGGAGACTGGGAGAGTCTTGTCAGAAGAAATGTGGAACTGATCAAATAGTAATGATCAGGCCTCATGTTCTTATATAATCTGAACATGACTTGGATCTCTGGTTCTTTCTTCACACCAAGCATTCTTGAAGAGTACCATGTATAATTGGTGTACATCAGTATCAGATGTCTGTGGAGATTCTCGGTCATCCAGATCATAGTTATCTCAAAGGTGCTTTTTTATTCAAAAGGCAACTGGACTGTTTTTTCCTTGAAGAAGAAGAAGACATTTTGTTTCTCATCCAAAAAGTTTCATCAGTTCTGATGGGGGGGGGATGGAAACCCCCCACCAGCAGTCCCTATCTTTCTATCCCCCAGCCATCAGAACTGATGAAACTTCTTGGATGAGAAGTGAAACATTTTCTTCTTCTTCCTCAAGGAAAAAAACAGTTGCCTTTTGAAGAAAAAAGCACCTTTGAGATCAGTATCAGATATTGTTTCCATATTGATTTCTGTTGGTCATGACTAAGATGCAGCCAGCACAATGCTGATTTTATAAAGTAATTCAATGACATTTTCAATTAGATGTCCTTCAGGCCTAGCACCCCAGATCTTTGGGAGAGGGGTATGAATCAAGGTATCAAGCTAGTTGTTTCTAGAAAGTCAGCACTGGCAAAAACATAACTTTAAATTTAATAGTAGATTGTGTATTTGTTATTGTACTGTACATTGTACATTCTGATCTGTGGCATTACCCTCTTTACTCTCTATTTTTTTAGTTTCACTCATGAGGCACAATTCTTATTGGTAATTGAAGCCTGCTAAAATTATTTGCTTATTGAATATTCCATGCAAATACATGTTGATTTTAACCATCTTCACTACCCTTAAGCAGTAATAGCTGGAAAATGCCTGCAAAACTAAAGCATTCAAAAATAGCAGCTGTCACTGTCATTGAAATATGAGCCTAGAGACAGCTCCTCTCAGTTATATAAATATTCTGAAATAGTTAGTCAAAGCTACCAAGATACATATTCTGAAACAATAATATTCACTGAGGTTAACAGCTGCAACACATCCAGAAGGATGTTCATAAGACGTTGTTCTATTATCTTATGAAGCTGGCAACAATGGCTCTATTCCATTTGCATTCATTTTTTTTTTAATTTTCTCCACAACATTCTCTTTTCATGACATTCAGGGTTGTAAAATCAGCAGACTAGGCCTTTAACCAACTGCTGAATTTTATCAGAATTTAAATTTATACAAATCCTACTTAGATTCCAGCAGCAACATGCAAATTTTAAACAGTGAGTCAGGCATTGACCTTGGGGAAAACTGACAAAATAGAAGATTTCTGAAAACTAAGACTTCCCTGAAACATACTGAATGCTTATTTTCCCCCTTTGCTGGTCCCCCTTTCCCAAGCCAAGTGCTGCATAAAGGACTGCTTGAGAGTTTATAAACATGAGCAATGGTGAAGTCCATATCTGAGTGAAAAGAATATTGACCCCTAAGCAGTTATTATAACAAAAAATGTCAAATCATATTTAACCAGTTAGTTTTCAGGGAATTCAGACACCAGAGCACTCTGACATTTTCTGTGAAGTTTTAATTGAGGACGATGTTGCTTAGTTTGGTAATGAAACATCTGCAAGAAAACCACCAAGCTCAGAGAGCCCAAAGGACCCCACAGTTCAACCCTGAGATACAGATATTTCGTCTATCAGTTTTAAGTATACTTGTTAGTCATGGTTTGGTAAGCATGTCACATAGTTAATGATGCATTATTACCTCATTCTATTTTTTTTACTAGTTCTAATCCAAGCTTCCACTAGCTAATCTTACTTCAATAGTATTGTGGACACCAACAAAGCTTAATGTATTTAAAAAGCTAAAATCAGATTACAGCATATATCCATAGTGTGCAAGATAAATGCACTTAGATATTACTGAAAGCAATAGCAATAAATTGTGTTGCATATCTTCCAGTTAATCCTAAAAAAATTGTCTGGTTTGCATTACCAACATACACGTATTTCTTCCTTTTGTCCTACAACTCAGAAGGCTCAATTTAGAATAGACACATTGGTTTCCTTGAGGTTTAAATTAGTAATGCTTAAGCAATATTGCATGTATAAAACTATTATATTCACAGAAGCATGACTGGATTTTGTACTAGAGATGATGCTGAAACTTAAAAATCTTTGGCTATTATAATTTCATAGTATCAGAATCACTTATAATAGATATTTCTAAGACCAAAATTTAATTTAATTAATCTAAGACCAACAGGACAATTAATCATAACAAGAGATTCCATTTATTCCAAAAGTCTGTATACAATCCTATTTAAGTCCATTTAAAGCAGCCATCTTTTAATAATACTGTCTGAAAAGTTAGTGTTAAGTGTCAGGATAAAATTGCATTGGAAATAATTGTAAAGTATATAAAGACATTAACAATAAATTGCTATATAAAGTTAGCTACTGTATAAAGATACCTGGAGCAGACCATTGATTTACCTTGCTGAGTGTTATATTAACTTCTAAGACCTCATCTTCAAATGTTCATCATACTGGTTATATGATGTACCAGCAAACTTTATACTTAGTTTTATTATTTATTATCCTTTTAATTCACCCAATAATCAAAATTCTCTGGGCTGAAGACAAAATTGCTTAAAACATTAAGTATTTCCAAAAATATTTTAAAAAGCAGAAAACTGAATAATATAGTCAATATGAGCTTTGTCCCCAATCTAATTTAGCTCTCTAATTAATACATCTGAGCTTTCAAACATCAGCTTGACAAATTTAATCTTTCTATGTGTGCACTTTAAAATATTAGGTCTATAAATAAAAAACACTAGGAGTATGAAGAGTCATTAAGAACACATTTTTAAAGCAATACAAATATTTTAGGGATAGTTTTTTTCATATAAAATGCCATTAATCAAACTAATTAATCTGAATTACTCTGATGACCATGTGTTTTTTGGCCTTCGCTTCTTACTATAATCCAGGAGGAATATAATAATATTGTATTATTCAGCTTCCATTGCATCCATTCCATTAGTTGGAAAAACCCACTGCACTATGAATAAAACTGGCATTTTTATTCATTTACATCATGTTCATATGGAAGTAACATCTGCTGGAAATGTTCATTTAGAATACTATTCTACAATCCTACGGACTGCCATAGAAATAACACCCATTCAGCAAGACTGAGTAATACTTAATGAGTATTACTTTTGAGGATCTTCCCTCTCCCTCAACACAAACACACACACATGCACACACACAGAGAGAGACACACACACACGCACGCGCACACACACGCGCGCACACACACACCAAACAAAGGAAATACTACTTCATTAACATCTGGAGCAAACCACAATGATTCCAAAATATGGCACATAAACAATGGTATGATTACACAATTACCACTCCCACTTGCTTGCACCCCAAGATCTTGTTCAAGAAAGTAACTTGTCAGATTTGTGAGATGCATTTGTCATCATTTCCTTCGTCCACCCACCCCCACAGACACTCATATGTACTGTTAATCAGGGAGCAATTTACATAATTTAAATATTTAATTTAAATACATAATTTACCTTAATTTACATAATGTACAGTTTTACATGATGAATTTCAGAACAGACCTGTTGACTTAAGTGTGGCTGCACTGAAGTAGATGGCTTGAAAAATGCAGTTCCCATGTCTGCTTCTTTTACAACTTTCTAATACTCAAATATGCCACCACAGAGTACAGAACAATAAATGTCAGAAGACTTTTAAAAGCAAAATTATTCCATTAATTTTCTTTTCCAACCTTGCTGTCAGCGGAAGAGAGGGGATAATAAAACGAGTGACATTGCCTAATGTACCTTAGGTACACATTGGGCCTGCATATTACTGAGCACTGAAACAACATCATATTTCTTCTTTCCATTTTTATTTATTAACTTAAAGGTGTGTGATTTTGCTTTCAATGAAATCCAGGAAAGTTAACAAAGGTGGCCCAAACAAATCAAATCTCTTTTCTCTTGTATAGTCAGAATATGAAAATTACCAGATTAGTTAATAAAATAAAATGTCCAAGTCTTCTCTCTCAGTCTATACATATGTCTTTAAACAATGAAAGGGGTTTAATTTTTTAGGATACATTGCATTTCTGCTCTACACTCATATTTCTTCCTACTGGGTACTTATAAAGAATGAGCTGCTGTATCCCATTATTCTCTCCATAGAAGGCTGTTTGATCCATCAAGATGGAGAATAAATAATGTCATTCAATTTCCCTCACCATTCAGCCCAGCCCTCAAATCTGCTCCAAAGAGTTGAGAGATTCTTCAGAGCAGCATTGGGCATGATATGTGTGGCTGCACCAAGAAAGGAGACATTCCAAATCATCTTCCTCCTTGTTTCCCTGAAAGAGCTTGTGATGAATCAAAGAGTCTTCCAAAATCAGGTGACCTGTAGATACATACAATCCAATGTTTAGGATTTGTGGAATGTTTGCCTCCCAACAGCCAAACATCTCAAATATGCAACAATTGAGGCTAGCAATCACTTAAATGTGATCATAAGTATTCAGTTTCAGAAGTAACTGTCAAGTTGTCACTGATTTTTTTTTGGGGGGGGTCAGTCTAATAAATGTTTTCCGGCTTTCCAATGTAAGCTAAGAAGGATGCATCCAACTAGGCATTGCCTAAAGCAGTGGTTCTCAACCTTCCTAATGCCGCGACCCCTGCCCCGCCGCCGCAACCACCGCCCCTCCCCCTCCCCACGCACGATGAGGTGACAAAGGGGGGTGGCGGGCTCGCGACCCACAGGTTGAGAACCGCTGGCCTAAAGGATTGATTTCAGAAGGGGGAAACAGGAACCGGGAAGAGAAAGGAAAGATTCTATAACAGAATCTCTTTATCCAAAAAGAAATTGTGTAAGGCCATGGGTCATGGGCATTTCATTTCCCACATCACACTAAATCTTAAATTGATTTTGGATCAGCATGATGAGAGAATCCAATAAAAGATTTTAACAAGATTTTCTCCATTCTTTTTAGTCCTCAGCCCTGCAAACTGAAGTAGTTTTGGTCTGAGATGGTATTCAAGGGTTCATGAGATATTTGGGCTTCTAATTCCCTCCAACTTCGATGGTGGTGGTGGGAGGGAGTGGGACCAACCAAATGTCCTCTTTTGACACTCCACAGGGCACACATACATGTAAGTAATAGAATTATTCAGATATAATGACTTGTAGAAAAGATTAAAATGGAATGTATTGTGTGGAATGCAGCTCAGAGTTGCAGAAGAGAGGGACTCTGTCTCAGGGAGCAAAGAGAAGAAGAAGCTTGGAAAAGGTAGAAGGTAGACCAGAGAGAGAGAGAGAGACTTTTTCACAGGGTATATCTAATAGTTATGCAGATACACTGAATGCTTTAGTCTGACAAGATTCCTGTCTATAGGCAAGCACTATAAAATAAATTACTCTGAAGTAACTGATTTTTGGTTCCTTGAGCCTGACATGTCTAACCCATCAAAAAAGGACACTTGAATACCAAATTTACATTTCTATATTTTGCCTTCCTCCAGGTTGCTTTAATAATATTTTCTATACAAAGACAAAAATACTGGAATGCATTCAAAGCAAAAAATAAATACTTCGATAAATAAATAAATGCTTCAATAGCAGGCACAAAAAAAACCAATGGATTTTTTAAATCCTCTGGTGTAGTATAAATTTAGTACATGATGTTTGCTCCTCACAAAAGAAAAAGCAACAAACTGGACCAGGGATGACAATCAATGAAATAAGTGAAAACTATCACATTAAGAATTAAGATGGAGAGTCTATGGAGATTCTCAGTCATCCAGGTCATGGGTGCCCTAAAGGTGTTTTTTCAAGAAGTAACTGGACTTTCTGGTTTTTGAAGATGTTTCACTTCTCATACAAAAAGCGGCTTCAGTTCTGACTGGATGGTGGGGAATAGAAGGATTTATACTCCTTGCAGACAGCTGATCATTTGCATTCTTTTAGTAAGTTGTTAAGGTCACGTGGAGGTTTATCTGTGTTATCAGGGTCACCTGACTGGTGCAAATGGGTGTGGAGCAGAGGTGGGTTCCTCCCGGTTCGGACCAGTTCTCCTGAACCGGTAGCGACCTGCTGGTGATGTCACGATGACATCACGGATCCGGTTTGGTCAGTGCCGGTCCGTGGATGCTGCCATCTTTTTTTTCTTTTTTTTCTTGAATTTTTTTTATTTTTTCTTCTGCGCATGCGCAGAAGCCGAGTTTCCGGCACTGCGCATGCATCGCCATCTTGTTTTCGGCTTTTTATTT
>QLTV01002954.1:512045-532903 GCA_003457575.1 Thermophis baileyi | reverse complement strand
GGGTCGCCGTCTTGTTTTTGGCGTTTTTGGGGGGGGGGGAATTTTTTTATTTTTTTTGCACTGCGCATGCACGTGCGCACAAAGCGCGCGCATCCATGCGGCGTGGCCACACGGTGCAGGAGGAAGCGAACCAGCAGCAAGGTAAGTTAGAACCCACCCTTGTTGTGGAGCCTTCTTGGAACTGTTGAAAGGACTGTGTTGTAGATTGGAGATAGATGATGTTGTATCCCTCCCTCTCTGTTGAGACAGGGCTGTTCAATTTTAACATAGATGACCTCTTTGACCCCTCTTTCAAACCAGAGGTCTTCTCTGTCCAAAATGTGGACTTTGCTGTCTTCAAAAGAGTGGCCTTTGTCTTTTAAATGCAGATGTACTGCTGAATTGAGTCCTGATGGGTTTGTTCTTCTATGTTGTGCCATGTGTTTATGAAGTGGTTGTTTTGTTTCCCCAATGTACAAATCTGCACATGGCTCACTACATTGAACTGCATATACCATATTGCTCTGTCTGTGTCTGGGTGTTTTATCCTTGGGGTGGACAAGCTTCTGCCTTAGTGTTTTCTTGGGTTTGAAGTGTGCACATATGTTATATTGGCTGAAGATTCTCCTGAGATTATCTGATATTCTTGCAACGTATGGAATGACAATGTTGCTTTGTTTATTGTTCTCTTCATTGTCTGTTATGAAGGAGCTCCTGTAGGGTCTTTTTTGAGATTTGATGAAGGCCCACTTGGGATAGCCACATGTTCTGAGGGCTTCCTTGATGTGTTTTCATTCTTTTTCTTTCCCAACTTTGCTGGTAGGCAGGCCTTCAGCTCGGTGGTATAGGATTCTGATGACTCCCATTTTGTGCTCCAGTGGGTGGTGGGAATCAATGTAAATATTGATCTGTGTAATATCAATTTAAAATAAAAAAGAATGCAAATGACCAGCTGTCTGCAAGGAGTATAAATCTTTCCATTCCACACCATTCAATCACAGGTGAAGAAGCTTCATGGATGAGAAGCGAAACACCTTCAAAGAAAAACCAGAAAGTCCAGTTGCCTATTGAAAAAACACCTTTGGGACGATTAAGATGAGTATGTGTGTGCCTGTGTGTGTGTTTGTGTGTATGCATACATACAATCTGGTCACCTTGTCTGTGACCAGGAGTAGAAACAAACCACAATGATCTACAAGGTTGATGGCCTTGTTTTTTCTCATGGTAAATTTGTCGTGGTTTCTCATGGAACTAACTAATTTTTATTTAGTTTAGTAAAGGTAGGAGGTCTTCACTAAGTCAATCCATGTTGTCTCTAATTCACAGAGACCCTAAAAGAAGTTCTGCATTTATATATGTTGTGCCTGCTTTCTCTTCACATTGTCTTTCAAACATTTATTCAGATAAAAAGAGATGCACTACTTCTGACCAGTTTAATCCACTATTCTGTTCCCATAGAAACCAACCATATGTCTGTTGAAAGCACAACACATTTACACACACAACACACAAACTGGCTAGTACTGTCCAGCAACCAGTAGACATAAAACCTCTGAAGGTCTTTGTCCTTCATCATGGTGCACAATCCAGCTATCCATTCTGGCGTATTCAAAGCTTACTATGTACTACATACAGTAGTTACATAATAGATAATAGATAAAAGAAGATTTCTTCATCCCTCTGCAGAGAATCCCCCCCCCCAAAAAAGGTCTTTTCACTGGGATGGTGAGATGAACAACAACTTTTCATTTCTACTTCAACTTTTAGGTAGCAGTGTTTCTATACCTTTCTGCACAGGTGGGAGAGAGAGATTTGCATTTTGTATCAAGCTTTAATGTACTTTCACAGTCTCCCTGCTTAGATCAGTGATTTAACAGTAAAATTGACAAGCATGAATCAAGAGAACATGTTTTCATTTTGCCAGGATTGAATGGAGAAACAAATACAGAAAGCTCCTTTTGAGGTGAAATGGACAGTGCTGAACTCCATGTTACAAATAGATCCAACTATTGCAGTGCTACAGGAACATGCATTTTTTCTAAACAAGGGCAGAATATTGTAGATCTGTCATAAGTAATATTCAGATGCACAGAGAATATTATTTTCTCATCTATGAAAATATTTCATCATAAGAGACTCCACAAATTAATGGCAAGGAAAAAAAGCAAGAATAAAATTGAAAATATTACAAGAATCTAAAGAAAATGGAGGGTTTGGACTACCAGATTGGTTTTTATATTACCAACCTTGTGTGATAAGATGGTTAAAAGAATGGATAACTCTTAGGCACAAGAGATTGTTATATTTAGAAGGACATGATTTACAACTAGGATGGCACGCCTTCCTATGGTATGAGAAGAATAAAAGCCATAGATACTTCCAAAATCACTATATAAGAAATTCACTAATATCTGTATGGGAAAAAATAAAACCTAAAATATATCTGAAAATCCAGAATAGCTCTCAACGATGGAAGCAAACTTGGTGAAATTAGAAAAAAAATGTCACTTATAAAGACATTTTGGACAATGAAGGGAAATTAAAATTGAAGCAAGAGCTGGAAAACCAGGGCATTACATTATCATGGTGGCCGCAATTACAAATACAATCTAGATATGACTTAGACTGGAAAAAATATGGCTTCTATAAAGGACAAACACCTTTAAATACTATTGAACTCTGATGAAAAACTAATCAAGAAGGTATATAACTTCTTACTGAATTTGAAAATGGAAAACGAACAAATAAAAGATACAATGGTACAATGAGAAAAATGTTTTGGGTATTACATATTATTATTATTATTATTAATAAAATTTGTATGCCGCCCAACTCCCAAAGGACTCTGGGCGGCTCACAACACATGAATAAACACCAGTAAAAACATAATAAATACAATTTAAAAATATCAAAAAACATTTACACCTGCATACATGGGCCAATCCATAGGTTATTGGCCCCAGGCCTGCCGGAAAAGCCAGGTCTTAATGGGTTTACAGAAAGCCAGTAAGGTGGGGGTAGTACGGATCTCGGGGGGAAGTTGGTTCCATAGAGTCGGTGCGGCTACAGAGAACATAGAACTAGAGAAATGCTAAAACCTATGAGAAAGAAACTATAAATTAACAATGGCAACCTCTTATAAAGAAAATTTGTATAAAATGTTTTATAGATGGCATTTGCCCCCTGCTAGGTTAGCTAAAATGTTAAAAAATATGTCTAGCAAATGTTGGAAATGTAACCAAAAAACCGGCACATTTTATCACATTTTATTAGGTGTAATATCAGGAAAAATTGATAAGAAAATTATACCTAATAAAAACAATTCAGGTTTAAAATCTACATGTTTTCCTATCATCTTTTCCAGCCAGCTATGTATCTTTGCCCCCCCCCCTTTTTTTTTTTTTTTTTTTTGAAGTCCACTACATATGATAAAATGTGCCGGGTTTTTTGTTACATTTCCAACATTTGCTAGACATATTTTTAAACATTTTAGCATGTCTTAACAGCAGCGAGGATTATATTTGCACAATACTGAAAAAATGAAGATATACCATGAGATGAAGAGATAGTCAGGAAGATTGTGCAGAAATGGATACATTGACATTGAAAATTAAACAGAAAGAAGATGTAGAATATTATCAAACATGGAATCTATTTTACCAATGGTTGGAAAAAACGGGTGGAGATTAAGAATGTAAATTTGTATTGTTAGGCAAATTAAATACCCAGACAACACAATGTTTATTAAGCACTAAGAAATGTATTTAATAGAAAATTAATTTTTTAAAAAGAGACTCCACAAATTAATCTTTCTCTGTAGAATGAAAATTCTGCAGCAAACACTAAAATGAACAATTCCCATGGAATTCATAGTGGCAGTTGAAATTGGATCTTCTCTCTGCAACCCCAATCATTTGTATCACAGTCCATGTTGAGCTTTGTGTACCTCCTTCTTCTACCCACTCTGCATAAAGAGTTGGAAGTGGTTCTTTTTTGGAGTGGACATAGTTTTAATCTGTGCTTTGATAACCATGTGAGACAGGGATAGGTTCTAACTTACCTCGCTGCCAGTTCGCTTCCTCCCATGCTGCGTGGCCACGCCTCATGGGCACGTGCACGCTTCGTGCATGCACGCATGCACAGTGCAAAAAAATAAAAAAATTCCCCCCCCCCAAAAAAAGCCAAAAACAAGATGGTGACGCATGCGCAGTGCCGGAAACTCGGCTTCTGCGCATGTGCAGAAGGAAAAAAACCCGGAAAAAATTCAAAAAAAAAAAATCCCCCCAAAAAAATTCAAAAAAAATTCAAAAAAAGATGGTGGCGTCCACAAACCAGCACCAACCAAAACGGCTCTGTGACGTCATCGTGACATCACCAGCGGGTCACTACCGGTTCGGGCGAACTGGTCCGAACCAGGAGGAACCCACCTCTGATGTGAGAACTTCCCAAAGGTGCTTTTTGAAGAGGCACCTGGACTTTCTGGTTTTTCTTTGAAGACGTTTTGCTTCTCATTCTGGAGCTGAAGAAGCTTCTTGTATGAGAAATGAAACGTCTTCAAAGAAAAACCAGAAAGTCCAGTTGCCTCTTGAAAAAGCATCTTTGGGACAAACTGGACTACTGAGAATCTCCATAGAAATGTGAGAACTTCATTCCCACATCAGCCACCTAACTCAGCCTTCTTCTACAGAGCTCATGTTGTGGGAAAAGTTTGAGAAGAAAAGAGCTATTTCTTGGAGTGCTAACATGAGTTTTTTTTCCAGGCTGGACAGCTTTTGCAAATGTTCTGAGATTTGCCTATAGTTTTTGCCAACGGTAGCCATTCTGAGGGTCTGTGGTTTGCAGTAATGATCATACACATAGGACAGTTTTGATGAATGGTGGGAACAATCACACAGGAGTCTTCAGACTTCTCATTCAGACTTTGGCAAGCAATGAAAATGGTGCTTACTTCTTTTAACCACTCACTAATTTGATTGGGAGAAAACAAGCAGCACCTCCTCTGTGGTGTTCACTAAAGTCTTCCAGCGTGGTTCACATGTGGACAATTGCTAGATGCAGCTACTGCTACGCTGACGTCTCCTACATTCAATTGCTAGAGGCAGCTACTCTGAAGTCTCCTCCATTCATCAAAAATTATTCATGCTGAGTGACTTCAAGTAATGCTTTGGCAGTTCTAAAGTTGCCCAGTGTATAAATATTTCAGTCAGTACTGAGAAGGCTGAGAAAAGCTTTTGCTCACAGCACTGGGCTGAGGCAGTTCAAGACCACTGACAATGTTTCATTGAGATTAACTGATTAACCTCTTTGGTTTGGTCACCTGCAGGACTGGAATCATTTTGCAAAATTGTCAAACCATCTTAATAAATAGATTAGATTATACAGAACAGAAGGGTTTTTAAAAACAAATATAGAAGTGACAAATTGGATATCAATTCATCTAGCCAGAGTATTTTGAATGCTTAGCTTTTAACAATCTGGATTTAAAGTTTAGACTCAGAATTTTTCTCTCCTAATAGATTAATCATCTCCAACAAATAGACAATAGCAAGATATCACATGACTTTTTTCCCATGCTGGGGAAAAGACGTATCTTTTGAATTTAGCCAGTATAGAAGGCTGAAAAATTTGCTTGGTTCCTTTCTTTCTGAACTTACCTGAACTAACAAATTTCTTTAGAAATAGAATGGGGAAAAAATGAACCTGCAATTGTATATATAAATTCTTTCAGTTTAAATAGTATTAATGTTGTTGGACTTTCTCCAAATAAACATTACATAATCAAGAATGATGGGGAAATGATGGCAAACCTGGAATAGGAAATATAAATTTTGAATGACATTTGAAGGGAAACAAATCCATGAATGCTTTACCAGGGGTGGGTTCTGCTTTTCTTCGCTGCTGGTTCGCTCAGTGACACGCCACGCGGGCGCATGTGCAGTGCGCTTTGCACACGCTTCGCGCATGCGCAGTGCTTTAAAAAAGTTTATGTGCATGCGCAGAAGCAAAAAACAAGATGGCGGTGCCTATGGCACTGCCGAAAGAACCGGTTCGGGGGCGTGGCAGGCCTGGGTCGCTGCCGGTTCTAGCAACCCAGGCCGCCAAGTTACTACCGGTTCTATAGAACCGGTCCAAACTGGGAGGAACCCACCTCTGTGCTTTACCCTATAAATAGTTTGTTGATGTACAAAAGGAGAGTTAACAGGATGATAATGATCTGGAAGAAATATCATAGGCACTCATCTGCTCTACTCTCAAATAGAGAATACGAAGAAAAGGCCATCAGGCCTATTGAAATAATAATTTGAATTGGCTCTCCAGGACAAATAGCTCTTCACTATTGCTATTTTCATTTTTCTCTATGAAGAACCATAAAGATCATGCCATATAATGTAGGAATAGGAGGAGTATCTTTATTATGGCTGAAGACAAATACAGCATAATTTTAAACAATCCATGCCATATAGTGGCTGAATAACTCCTTGATATAGTAGAAAACTGATTCCTATGTTCTGCACAACAGAGTGAGTCAATGGTTCAATAACGTCTCCTAATTTTGGTGTGGCTGCTATGTCCCATCATCCTTTATAAAAATATTAACAGTTTAAGTTCATGGTTTGTTGAAGAACAAGTTCTGCACAACAGATTATACTCTAAATATTCCAAGTCACTTTTTTTAAAACTCAAGGGTTAAGCATATTGTTTTGTAGAACTACTTTGTTAAGAAAGATATCAAAGAAATCCTTCATAGATATAGTGCATATCAACAAACTATTTATTGGGCAAAGAATTTATAGTAAATTATTTTATATCTATAATTATGTTTAAAATACATCAATACCATCTAACAGTGACTTTTATCTTATGAGTGGTGGAAAGATGAATTATAATTATTATGAGTGTTTATCGTCTTGTATAAGGTACATTGAGTTGATATATGCACGTAGCTTAATTGCAAGGGATGGAAAATCAATTATTGTGCACCTGACATTTGTAATATGTACATTGTTATAGCAATGATTTTATAGCAATGTTATAGCTTTGATTTTCATTCTCCAAACATTAACTTGCCAATAACTGCATTATGCTGGAATCGGGGCTGGTCCTATCATTAGGTAGAATGTAGTTGATGCTTCAGATAGCAGACTAGGATAGGCAGCAGGTTGGGTCAAGTCCTCCCTGCTATCTTACTATTTGTCATTCAAATCTGCTTCATTACACCAAAGGGCATGCTGATCTGAAAACAGCTAACTGGCTCAGCTAGCTGCTGTATATATGTTTTTCCGAGGGGGTCATGCTGTAAGATGTCTGCAAGAATTTATCAGATAACAAGCTAGCCAGAAGAGGAGTGTTACTGTATAGGGAAAGTTCTGCAAGAAGGCGTTTGCAATAGGGAAAGATCAAATCCTTCTCCCATCTCAATCACTGGGTCCCTTTTCTGTTGTAGATGAACTTTTCCTACTCAGCAATACAGATAGTTGTCAGTTAACTTCCATTCTCTCAATGACCCTTTAAAATTATGATGGCAATGAATATAAATTCTGACCTGTCCTTGCAGTGCTGCCACTGTCAGGTGATATTCAAGCAGTCCCACATTTATGACTGATTCCCTGTCACCCTTGTTCCTGCAACTAACCTTCATCATCCTCAATCACTTCCTCTCTGCTTGGTTCACTATTCTAGCCATGAGCAGGGAGGCACCATAGCTCTGGAAATTTTTGCCGTACTGTGGCTCTGGAGTTTCTTGCACCTTTGTGCACACCCATCACCAGCCTCCCCACTGCACCTTGCCAGCTACCTGTACCAGAGGTGGGTTCCTACCGGTTCTATCCGGTTCTTTAGAACCGTTAGTAAACCGGTGATGACGTCACGGAGCTAGTTCTGTCGGTGTTTCCATGGGTGCCACATCTTGGATTTTGCTTCTGCGCATGCGCAGAAGCTATTTTTTGATTGCTGCAGGGGTGTGCATGCACAAAGCGTGCGTGCGCACCCGGCGCAACCCTGAGCAAACCGGCAGCAAAATGATCCAGAACCCACCCCTGACCTGTACATCCTCATGCACTCTCCTGCAACTTTGCTGGCCAGCTGCATATCCTTATGCACCCTCCAGTAGCCCCTCTGTCCTCATGGCATGACTTTCTGACCTTCTGTGCACCCTCTGGCACCATTCTTCACCCAACAGCAGCTACTTACTTGCCTACCGGTCTGCTTGCTAGCCATCTGGGACTTACATCCTCCTACAGGCTTCCTCACTGATTTTGGTTGGAAGTAGGCAGTAGGAAGTTGCAAGAAAATCCTTGCTTAATGACCAGCAATAATTGCTTAATGATGGCAACAGGGACAACGGGAGTTGGTGTCATTAAGTGATGCAGTCATTTGACATTGTGCTTTGTGTTTCCATCAATTAGTGGTGGAAATTCCTGTCCCAATTCCTGTCATTAACCGAGGACTATCTGTAATTTGCTTGCTGAATTGAAATAGCAAGGATTTGGAGGAATCAAAGTATATTTCGACAGGCTGACTATAAAAGGGGGAATGCAAGAATTACTGATCCCTCTTTGGAATAAAATAGATACCTAAAGTTCCTTCTCTATATTTGGTGTGGGCGTGTTATTTGCACATTGTGATTCTAACTGGAAAAAAAAAGTAACTTGATTTTTTGAAAGTTTCATTCAGTTTACAACCTGCGTAGGCAGAAGCTACGTGTCCAGATGTTCTGTTCTCAAAATTGCTCAGCCTTTCTAGGCTGTGATAGAGAGGTTGCTAGAAAACCAATGCAAATTAATATCTTTGATGGCAAGTAACCACTTACTCTTTTTGGTCAATCACGAAAAATCACCTAGTAATCTCTAATAATGAATCCTGATGTTGCATGCATCATCCCCTCTTTCTTAGGTGAATAAATCAAATATAAGTATAATATAAGGCAGGGGTGTCAGACTCGTGGCATCACATTGTTGTCATGTGATGTATCGTGACTTTTTCCCCTTCGCCAAACCAGGGTTGGGTGTGGCCAGTGCGTGACACATCCAGCTCGTGGGCCGCAATTTTGATACCCCTGATATAAGGTAGACACACACACACACACACACACACACACACGTGTGTGTGTATGTGTATATAGTGTACACACACACACACACACACACACACACACGTGTGTGTGTATGTGTGTGTGTGTATGAAAGTTCCTGTTATTAGCTCTTAACACACAAAACTTAATGTTTTGTGATAAGATAATAGATAGTAGCTAATAAAAGGAATTTTAGAATAATTTTATTTAAAAATTTGGAAAATTGCTTTATTAAAAAAAAAACAAATCAGCAAAGACCTTTGAAAATTTATCATTGGTCACCATTTCTTAGCTACATTAACATTTAAAAAAAACTGCATAAATGCCATTCTGGATAGAAATGTTGAATGTTAGTTAGGTATTCATACATTACCTCTGTGAAAAGCATGAAATGAAACTTAATGTTTTCTTTTTCTCCAACCAGTTCTTTAAAATATAAAAAATAAGCATGCAGTACAGCTTAAATATATTATAACCCCTTCCTTCTTTACTCTCTTCTTTTCCTTTTTAAAATTCTAGTTAAAATATGAAATGTTTAAAATGTTTGTGTTTGTCGTGAAAATTACATTTTTTTTATTCGTAACTTTTTTAAAAAAATGAATCTAATTTAATGATTGGATATCTATATTGCTGAGTCATATTACTCATGATGGTTCACGGTACTATAAAATATTAAAGCAGCTGGAGGCACTATTTTGCAGTGGTGTTCCTTCTTCCTCAGTGATAAATACTAGGCATGTGGTAGTTGAGAAGGGAAAATGAACTAAATAACCACTTATTTGGAGGTCTCTCCAGTGTTTTTAGCTTTATTTATAAAACATTACAGAAAGAAAAATATAAAAGAAAAATAAACATTTTTAGACAAATAAACTTTTAAAACAACAAACACACACACAGACACATATCTGGAAGAAACATTATACATAACTGTTTCAGTTAGAAGAAATCATATTTTAATATTTATCCATGCATAATGTATGTCTATAGACTAGACAATTCATTCATGGGATGCAAATAATATCAGTTCTTCTCTATATTATGTAATTGGGGATCTTTTCCAATGTGGAAGAAATAATTTGTTAGAATAATAATAAAATAACAGAGAATCCATTTCCAGTGTCCAGTGTCAATTTCTATGTAGTAGACTTGTGATTCAAAAGAATGTATGCCTCCAAAAATATTAAACTATGTTTTGAAGTGGACTTAACACATGCATTTGCTTTTTCCTAGAACATAATGACATAAAATGAATATTTAAATGTAGTGTTACTCTGGTTTCATAGAATCATAGGATTGGAAGTGAACCTTGGAAGTTTTCTAGTCCAACCCCCCAGTTAGTGCTTATAACTTATAACAAGTGATTGCCCAATCTTTTCTTGAAAACTTCTAGTGATGGGGCACCCACCACCTCAGGAGACAAACTTTTTCATTGCTTAACAGATCTCATAGTCAGTAATTTTGTTTTAAGCTCCATCTTGGATCTCTCTCCATAAAATGTCCATTCATTGGTTCTTATCTTACCATTTTGTTGTTGTTGTTAGTCACGAAGTCGTGTCCGACCCATCGTGACCCCATGGACAAAGTTCCTCCAGGCCTTCCTGTCCTCTACCATCCCCCGGAGTCCATTTAATCTCACGCCGACTGCTTCAGTGATTCCATCCAGCCACCTCATTCTCTGTCGTCACCTTCTTCTTTTGCCCTCAATTGTTCCCAGCATTAGGCTCTTCTCCAGTGAGTCCTTCCTTCTCAATTAGGTGGCCAAAGTATTTGAGTTTCATCTTCAGGAACTGGCCTTCTAAAGAGCAGTCAGGGTTGATCTCCTCTAGGACTGACCGGTTTGATCGCCTTGCAGTCCAAGGAACTCGCAGGAGTCTTCTCCAGCACCATAGTTCAAAGGCCTCAATTCTTTGGCGCTCAGCCTTCCTTATGGTCCAACTTTCACAGCCATACATTGCAACTGGGAAAACCATAGCCCTGACTATATGCACTTTTGTTGGCAGGGTGATGTCTCTGCTTTTTAGTATGCGTCTAGATTTGCCATAGCTTTCCTCCCCAGAAGGAAGCATCTTTTAATTTCTTGGCTGTAGTCCCCATCTTGGAGCCCAGGAAAATAAAATCTGTCACTGCCTCAATTTCTTCCCCATCTATTTGCCAGGAATTGAGAGGGCCAGATGCCATGATCTTAGTTTTCTTAATGTTGAGTTTGAAGCCAACTTTTGCACTCTCCTTCTTCACCTGCATCAAGAGGCTCTTTATTTCCTCTTCACTTTCTGCCATTAGAGTGGTATCATCTGCATATCGGAGGTTGTTGATATTTCTCCCGGCAATCTTAATTCCAACTTGTGATTCATCTAGCCCCACCTTTCTCATGATGTGCTCTGCATATATGTTAAATAGGCAGGGCGACAGTATACAGCCTTGCCAAACTCCTTTCCCAATTTTGAACCAATCAGTGGTTCCGTGTCCAGTTCTCACTGTCGCTTCTTGACCCACATATAGGTTTCTCAAGAGACAAATAAGATGGTCTGGTACTCCCATCTCTTTAAGAACTTGCCACAATTTGTTGTGATCCACACAATCAAAGGCTTTAGCATAGTCAATGAAGCAGAAGTAGATGTTTTTCTGGAACCCCCTAGCTTTCTCCATGACCCAGTGTATGTTGGCAATTTAATCTCTAGTTCCTCTGCCTCTTCGAAATCCTGCCTGTACTTCTGGTAGTTCTCGATCCACATACTGCTGGAGCCTAGCTTGTAGGATTTTGTGCATAACTTTACTAGCATGTGAAATGAGTGCAATGGTGCGGTAGTTTGAACATTCTTTGGCATTGCCTTTCTTTGGAATTGGAATGTAAACTGACCTTTTCCAATCCTGTGGCCACTGTTGAGTTTTCCAAATTTTCTGGCAAATTGAGTGTAGCACTTTTACTGCATCGTCTTTTAAGATTTTGAATAGCTCAGCTATCTTACCATGAGGTGTTAGAAAAAAAAATTCACACCCTCTTCCCTGTGACATCTTTTCATATATGATCAAGCCCACTGATGACTCTTAACCATTGAAGAGATAACTTGTAGAAGTTTATTTACTAAAGCATTAGATAAAGTTTACCATCTACATTAATAGGGCAATAATTGGCACACAAATTATGAGCTTCACCAGCTTTTAGTATAATTGTAACATATGCTTCATTGAGTGAAAAGATATATAATTATATTCTTAAGATATCTCACCGTATATTGATAAAGTTTATGATTAAGGACATCAAAAAAGATTTTGTATCATTCCACAGGATGCTTCCTCATGCGCCGCACAGGTGCGTGTGCATGCGCAGTGTTAAATCCCAGCTTCTGCGCATGCGCAGAAGCAAAAAAACAAGATGGCGGCACTGTAGACCGTAGGCTAGAGAGTTGGTTCGGGGGTGAGTCCAGCCGGCCATCGCTGCCGGTTCAGCGAGCGGGGGAAAATTCCCACTACCAGTTCTAAAGATCTGGTCCGAACCGGCAGGAACCCACCTCTGCCTTGAGCTTTATCATTATTTTCAAAATTACTTTTTTTGATATCGCCCATGGTCAAAGGAAGAAGTAATTCTTGTTGCAAGAAATTCAGCCATGACTTATAACCATTTATTTAGTGTCTGAAGTTACAACAGCAGTGAAAAAGAAAATGACTTGTAACCAATCTTCACAGTTATAACTGTCACAGCATCCCCACAGTCATATGATGAAAATTCAGGTGCTTGGCAACTGGCATGTATTTACAATGGTTGCAGCATTCTGAAGTCATGTGATCACCATTTGGAAACTTCTCATCTGACTTCTGACTAGCAATGTCAATGAGGGAAGTTGGATTTGATGAATTAGAATTAGGATTAGGATTAGGATTATTAGAATTAGAATTAGAATTAGAATTATTAGAATTAGAGTTAGAGTTAGAGTTAGAGTTAGAGTTAGAGTTAGAGTTAGAATTAGAATTAGAATTAGAATTAGAATTAGAATTAGAATTAGAATTAGAATTAATTAAAATTAAAATTAAAATTAAAATTCTTTATTGGCCAGGTGTGACTAGACACACAAGGAATTTGTGTCTGGTGCATAAGCTCTCAGTGTACATATAACAATAGTGATAGATCATTATCATAGTCTTTGTAAAAATACATTCATCATAAAAAATTAGATACAACACTTAGTGATAGTTATGGATACTAAATAAACAATCAACATAAATCATACTAGGATACTAAGTAAACAATATAAATTGTAAGATACAAAGTTGTAGTCATAAGAAGATAAGGAGATAGGTAATAGGGAAGATGAGAATAATGATGGTAATAATGCCTTTCTAGATAGTTTGACAGTGTTGTGGGAATTAGTTGTTTAACAGAGTGATGGCATGGGAGAAAAAACTGTCCTTTTGTCTAGTTGTTCTGGTGTGCAGTGCCCTATAGCGTCGTTTTGAGGATAGAAGTTGAAACAGCTTATGTCCAGGATGCGAGGGGTCTGTAGATATTTTCACACCTCTCTTTCTGGCTTGTGCAGTATATAGGTCCTCAATGACTGCATGATTCACTTAACAACTGCAGTGATTTGCTTAACAAGCATGGTTAACCAAAAGGTCATAAAATTAACAATCGCTTTGCTTAGCAAACAGAAGTTCTGGTGCCAATTATGGTTGTAAGTCGAGGACTATCGGTATCAAAGATAGATTTAAAAAAGCCTGTGCAGTAACTTCTTTAGGATATTTCTAATTTACTCTGTGTGTCTGAACAAAATTTTAAAAATTGAAAATGTATGTATTTAAGGGAGATAATATCTACATTCCCATCTTGGGACTTGTTGTTTTGCTTCAGACAGGTTTATGCAGCCTATCTGTATAAGCAGTAGTGGGACATTTGCTCATCTGTGTCCAAAGAGTTTTCAATTTGTCTTTCCAATTAGTCTCATAAGAATTTTTCAGTTTTTTTTTTCTTCAATGGCACAAATGTGATAATAAATTCACTGTCGTTCGAACAAAGAGTCATTAAAATGCAAGTTTTCAGATGATTTAGTAAATTGTTGGAATTGCACATTTATGCTGTTTATAATTCCAATTTATGCTTGGTCTAAGATCGTGTAAGAGATCTCAATTGCGTACACTTGAATTTGTTGAGATAATGTTGAAGAAACCACCACCAACAGAAAATAATAATAACCAAGTCTAAGAAGAATTCTGTGGCACCACTGAGTAAAAAGTATGTGCTCGAGATGTAGTCAACAAAGACGGAAACCATGACTAGGAGGTTCTTTGCATAGATGCCTCTATGCCCAGTCCTAACCTAGAATATGAGGATCTTGCCCTGATAACTCATCACCACTCATCCAGATTACATATGTTCTGGGAGAATCTGCTAATTTTCCGTAAGGGACACAGGGGCCTGTAGGCCTTGCTTTTTCTGGTTGCCCCACTTGCCTTTTGGAAAACCCTGGTATTTGATCAGCTCCCACTTCATTAGATTTTCAGAAATTATTGAGAAGAAAACCACTTCTTTGGAGGCTGATTAAATGATGAATCTCATCATCTATTTATTGGTTGTATTTTATTTTGGCTTTTAGTTTTTATACATTTTAGGCTTTTATTGTCACTCTAATTGCTACTTTTTATACATTATTTTGATTTTTTACTTTGTACTGCAGAGATTTTTTTTTTTCATATATGCAAACTTATAGATGCCAAATAGAAGACAGAGAACATCAAAACATGTATTTGCATGTCGGACAATTTAATTAGAAAAATGCAATGAATGAATAGAAGCTACTGTATGTTAAAAATGTTTACAGACGTTATATAGCTGCCATCAATAAGATAATTTTTTTTTTAAACTGACATTGTCCAAAAAAAAGTCTGACTGGCATGTTTATAATAGTTGTAAAACTGAACTGCTGAAATATATTCAATGAAATGATTTTTTGACAGTAACAATGCTTCACATGTCACTACATTTATACTGTATATATTTCACTGTGCTTCACTGTGTGTATAGCTACATAAAAATGAAAATGAAAAATATCTTATCAATATTTCTTTTTTTTTTCCTGCTTGCAATTACATACCTAGTTATGTTTTATCTCTGGAAGAGTAGAATGGAGAAATAAAAGTAGTGTAATGGTTACTACAATCAACAACAGATAGAAGAGATTGTATTTGCTTTAAGAACGACAAATATGTCTTAGTAGAACTTAAGCATGCTCTTCCTGTATGTGGCATGATAGTTGGTTACCTTTTGGCAGCATTGTGATATGTTTGGTATGGATAGCAATAGGTTGTATCTTCAAACAGGCTGATCCGATAGTCCTCATTCTTCTCCTACCAACAGTAGTAGTTCAGCTCTGAAAAGGTATATATGCTTTAAGTCCTGATTAATTTCATAGACTAAGCCATGGGTGTCAAACTCAATCATGTCACGTGATGTATCACAATGTTTTTTTGCCTTTCCAGAGCTGGGGTGGGTGTGGCCTATGCATGACGCATCCGGCCTGCGGGCCGCCAGTTTGACACCCCTGTACTAAGCGCTGAAATGAAGACAATCAGAAGTTCAGTTAAAATCTGCTGATAATGTCTGATTTTATGAAGTACTGCAGGCCCTGTGGATGCTTTGTTGAGACCTGGTTTTGTGAATGACTTTCTGGGCACCTTTTTCCCTTGGGATTTGTAGCCATGTTTGCACAAACATCTCTTCCTTACATCCCCATCTGCTTATGCTGAATATAGTTGCTAAACAGGCATCTAATAAGCTTCTGATGATGGTGGTGAATGGAAAATGGAACATGATTGAAGTTTTAATGCAATTTGATGCAATTCAATCTCATCAAAAGTTTTTGGATGGCAGGAAAAAAAATTGAAGCATTTGGTAAAGAAATAAACAAACAAGTAAATAAACAGTAATGCAACTGTCATCACCCACAAAACAATAAAAAACCAGTACCCCCCTCTCTTCATACCTATATATATCAACCATGATTGCCATCAACATTGGTAGCTTGATTATCAAGGGTATTATAGAACAGCTAGATTTTTAATATTTTGTGAAATAAAGTTAAAATTTCTGCTAGATCTGGGTGTAGGAAGCTGTGCTATAAATTCGGTTTCTTTAGATTTAGTTCTGATCTTATGTTATTTTCAATAAAAAAACAATTAAAGAAAAATGCTCTCATCTTACTCCCACCCATAATTTTTCTTTTGGAGGAAAGTTATTTTCAGAAATGAACAACATAGTTGTTTTCTTCCCTCTTTCTCCACTGAAAGTTTGAAATCACTGGCACTGTTTGTTAGGGACCAAAAAACAGAGTTTTGACTTTCATTGTTGTATGCAATGTGCAGTTCAGAATGAATAGTAGAAAAATTTGTGCTTATTCCAAATATAAAACACTTTTTTGAGCATTTTCTGAAGCATATACAACTTATTATATACTCAGTAGTGAAATCCGCACAGAAGTCAAAATTTGCCAAATGGCAGGCATGACATCATGAGTCACATACCATTTTGCAAGTGTGTTGACAGGACTTGGATTGTCACAGTATGCCTATTATCCTGCAGATTTTGACATCAACCCAAGTTCCTCCATCCCATGGACACTCCTAATATTTAGTTGTTTAAGTGCTATGGATAAAATGCCCCTTGATTTCTTGGGGTACTTCAGGCATTGAGTTCTACAGAAACCAAAATCAGGATAATTTGTTAGAAGATAAAGAAATAATAATCATAAAACAGTATGGAATACAATCCCTTGTTTATTTATAAGATTCTACCCTGGAATAAATTACTCTGAATTCTGCCTTTCTAGAAAGGACAATTATGTAGCAGAATCATGATGGCAGTGGAATTTCTGGAAAAGTCAAACTTGATCCAGAAATAGAGCTATCATCTATGAGCTCTGGATTCCAGTAAGATCATCTCAATTTATAAATGTAGTGCTGTATTCAGAATATAGCAAGGTACTCAGAATACTGCTTTTTGGAATCTGGGCTGGTTGCTATCTAATGGCCTTAAATCATTAAAGTGTTGTATATTTCCCTTTGGGAAGAGATTACAGTTCCCTCTGGGATGTTTTCAGAGGGGTCTGGAAAGTTCTGTATGGGATTTTGGGGATACACACAGTCCCCGAACAGTGATTTACCCACTCTCGCTTGAAAATCAATACAGTAAACACAAAACTATAGTTGATAAGTAGCAACAGAATTATCTAAAAAAAAAAAAAAAGCGTAGCTCTTTATGTGTATCCTACAGATTCCAAAACAGAACTGCCTAGATAGCAAAATAAATCATAAAACTTTAGTGGCAGGTCTTTTCACTGAAGAATTATTGTTGATAATTGTTGAAACGGCACAGATTTTCATCTAACCAGTTCTTGAAGTTTTAGATTGGGGTGGGTAACTGAGAGCTTGGAAAAATTGCACAGTATAGGGAAATATTATCATGGGTATTAGCATTCTACACAGAGGCAATTGTACAGTGCATGACACACCCCAATTACATTACCATCTATCACAAATGATGCACAAGATTTTGACTGCCTATGTTGCCATAATATTAAAGAAAGATTCTGGCAGGTATGGCTGCCTTCATGCAAGCTTGCTAAAAGAGTGCTATGACTGAGTGCTCTTCAACATTAAAAAATGCACAGGAATGTATTTGTATGTTGAAAGCTAAATGTCAAGACTAAAGGGTAGCCTCTCTTCCTAACATGCTAATTTTCAAAGTTCAATGTTTTTATGTAAGACTCTTTCATTAAAAAAGATAAGTGGATCTTATTATTTAGGAACATTATCCACAATGATTGCAAAAGTCATGTAGCTTTGCTATCCTTTCTACATATATCTGCATGTAATTTGCCCATCAATTCTGCATGTATCAACAGTATACTTTAAGCATGAGTTTAAGGAGAGGACGACGTTAAAATTAAGCAACATCAGCAGATGCAGCTGTCATACTGGAAAATACCACTACAGACTTGACCACAAATGGCATTTTATTGGCAATATCAATCCTTAAGTTAATTTACAGCCATTTTAGACTATATTGCCTATATATCTTTCCCCAAGGGTAATCATACAGTTACTGATTATTGTAATTGTGTCAGATGATGTACTGCTTACCAGAAGTTTTATTTAAGACTGCCACTTTGCACTGTTCTATTTAAAAATTAAGACTTAATCGTTCCAGTAAGTGAACTCTCAAAAATTTAGCTGTTTTTCTATAGGACTTACTACAATAAATTAACACGCAAAACTTAAACCTGCCAGAAGTAGACATCTTCAAACCATATTTAAGATGGAATGAATGTATTCTGGCAGCATAGAAACAGGACCTTTATATAGAGTGTTTCTTTTAAGATGCAGTAGTATTGAACACCAATAAGACAAATCACAGAAAGCACTTATTCCAGGATCTCATAGTTCCTTCTACAGTGGAATTAAATTTAAAACCTTTCTTTGGAGCTGCACAGTATTCTAACAACAGCAAATGTTTTGGAGAAGGTTTATGACTCCAGTGGAAGATTGCAGTTTCATACTCTTAACAACATACAGCCATATAACTGGGAAAAACTAGTTTGCACTCTAGAAATGAACACACGTTACTAAATTCTTATCAACTGCAAGCAAAAATATAGCACTCAAGAATTTAAAAAAAAAATAAGGACTAGAAAAAAAACAGCTCTTCTAAATTTACTAACAACATTAATTAAAAGGACTAAAACCAGGAATGGTTTTATTCCCCCCCCCCTTTTTTTTTAAAAAAATGATATGCACTCAGGGTAGTGGCGCAGTGGTTAGAGTGCAGCACTGCAGGCTACTTCAGCTGACTGCTAGCTGCAGTTCAGCGGTTCAAATCTCACCGGTTCAAGGTTGACTCAGTCTTCCATCCTTCTGAGGTGGGTAAAATGAGGACCCAGATTGTTGGGGGCAATATGCTAACTCTGTAAACCGCTTAGAGAGGGCTGTAAAGCACTATGAAGCGGTATATAAGTCTAACTGCTATTGCTATTGCTATAGTGCACACGCAAACTCAGTGTGAATACTGATCACAGTGAAAACAAGGAATGTTATTGCATGCTCACCCAGAGAGGGCACTTAATGGTGTACTGCTCTTTTTCTGTTACATCCACTGAAATAGGTTATCACTGTGGGCAGGAAAAGATCATGTGCCCCAAAGCAATGGGACAAATCTGTCAGCTTTAATCAGACTTCAGTGTATTTTTCCACATCAATTTTATTTTGTTTTTAAAGTCATCATAAAAAAAATCACATATCTGTTTGTGCACATTCCTTCTACTCAATACCTTTGGGAATGCTATTTTCATAACATGTAAATGTTTAGAAGTTATTTTCTCTAAAACACCAAAATAATGTGTTTTCTTCAGTGCTGTTCCTGCATATGTACAATTTTGTACACATTTTCCCCTTAGGTATGCATATTCTGTATATGCATAATTTTCTTAAATGTCTGGATGTAATCATATATTATTGAAGGATGAATGCATTAGATATCAGCATTACTTATTCTTGTCTTTATTTTAATTATCAAACTCTTTCTGCCATTTCTTAATCCCAAAACCATTTCACTTTATATCTAAAATGCAAGCCAGCAAAGCAAAAGTCGGCAGTCTTTTTTTCCCACCTAAGGGAATATTTCAAGTTTTATGTAACATTTATCTGATTCACAGATGCATTTGACATTTATAATTGTTTTTTGACATTAAGCGAATGGATACTATTGAGGCAAACAATAATGCATGCAATTTATGTAAGTGTTCTTATATGAATCATAAACAATGTTTTTAGAGGAACGGGACAGTCAAAATCAAACATTTAATTAAAATAGAAATGAACGCTAGGTATTAATTCATGCTGAAAGTTCATTTAGATGTCCATCAACGAAATATACAACTAATCAGGAGGAAAAATGAAGGAGGACAGCATTTGTCCAAATATATGCTCAAATGTATCATAAATCCCAGGCAAAATAACTACAGATTTGCAGGTGAGAATATCCTACAGGAGATCTAATTGCTTGGAAGATCCCAGTTTTTATATAAATGCTTATTTGCAGAATGTTGTTTATTAACTGAAGTCAAGATCTTCAACTCGGTTGCTTAAGAGAGGTTTCACTGGAAGATGGCAATCTGCATCTGTATTTTCCTCCTGTAGCTGCTTTTCTTCCTGCTGAGTGCCCTGCCATGTTTAATATTGAAATTAAGGCTTAAAAGTCGCTATCCCAAAAGATGTTGATTAGATTTAGTCAGCTTAAAAAAAAAAGAAAATCCTAGGCTGGGTGACCATAGCGAAGAACAGTCAGATCCTATTTATGTGTGCTGGGAAACCTTGTGCATTTCTTCCAGGAACAAATGGAACGTGGAGGCAGAAAGAACAAAATAGCCACAGAGCAAACTGTAGCAAAATGTCATTAGAGTATTGGAGAAAATTACAGTGTTAGGCTAACCTAATGTCAGATTTGAAAACATTGCAATACAGCGTAATGTAATTTATTTTCATATAACCATCTTAATGCACATTATCGGGAAAACGCTTCCCAGCCAAAAGCAGGCACAAGTGTGATGCAGTTTGAAAGCGAATTCAAGGCCATAAAATATTTCAGACTTCATTCTTGTTCTGATTGTATTATTAGTATCATTATTTACCTGGAACACAAATCCACCTGTTGTGGCTTGCCCAAGTCCCGCGCAGCTGCTCATGGATCCGGAAGACCAAGAAGGTATCTCCGGCACCTGAGTCCGAGACCGAGGAGGACGCATTGCCAGAGGATGATAATCAACCAGGA